>CAJNOQ010002022.1:0-26831 GCA_905250885.1 Didymodactylos carnosus | reverse complement strand
TTATTTATAACAGAGATGCAGATATTAGCTTTTGCAGATGCAGAGTTGGTTTCTCACAACTGCGGAAAGACTTGTATCTTCTTAATGTTGTCCCTGATCCCTTCTGCTCGTGTGACAATGTGACAGAAGAGAGCCTTTCTCACTATTTCTTGGCGTGTCCTTTGTTCGATACTGCAAGATTAGCTCTACGTTCTGTATTTCAATCGGATTTAACTCATCTTTCTTTTGATTTAAAAACTTTATTTCTGGAAATTTCTCTAACACCTCAAGAAATCAAGATTATTGTCAAAGCTGTTACCGACTATATCATTCAATCAGCTGGTTTTTTGCTGTGAATGACTGATAACACATTTCTTTCTTACTGATCACTGCTGCAGTCTAGAGCACAACATATTCTCCCCCCCCTTCTAATATGATCACAGACTCAAAGACATTTGTCTATTACTGTACTTTCTCTTTTATTGTTATAATTACAAGTGCAACCTATATATGTATTTGTCTTAGTTCTTCGTTAGATTGTTTAGTTGACTCTGCGCCATAGACCTTGGTCTGCTCGCTAAGTCAAGTTTGTTGTATCTTTTCTTAATAAACAGGGTTATGAATAAGGTTAAAAAAAAAAAGAGATCCATTTATAAAATTTATAATCTGTAAGTAGTTTATTAACAGTAATCGTTAATTTCTATTTTATAGTAGGCTACGTACAGTAAAAGTCAAGTCAAGTCATCATGATGATGCGGAAAAATGACAGAGAGAGAGAAATAGTTAAATTGGTTTAACAGATTTTTTTCTTTCTATTATTTTCATGTTTTTTTATATGATATTTAACTATATGTATATAAATTTCTCTCTCTCTGTCATTTTTCCGCATAATCACGATGACTTGACTTGACTTTTACTGTACGTAGCCTACTATAAAATAGAAATTAACGATTACTATTAATAAACTACATACAGGTTGTACACATTTTTTAAATGGATTTCTTTCATTTTAGAGAATATTTTGAAAAAATCTTCTTCATTATTCATGGGTCTATTAACTAAAGGCCAAGCTTTGACCTGGGAAGAAACGAAAAAACATGCAGCATTCATTCGAGCGCATGGTGTTAAACAATTCATTCATAATTTCAAAAAAGTTAACGATCGTCGTAATGATTGTTTGAAATGGGGTGACGAGGTACGTTTTACTGAAAAACATGTTCGACTAGAAGCGAACCTTTTTGCTCATTTCTAGGTTGAATTTATGATTGTCCGATTTGATCATAAAAATAAAAGAGTGCAGCTAGCCTTGAAAGCCCACGATATTTTACCTACACTTATGCAACCAGAAGATGAAAATCCAGAGTAATTCAAGCATTTTTTCTGATATAATAAAAAAATTGTTTTCATTTTTTATCTGTGTAGTGATTGCCAAACACTTTGGCGTCCAGAATATGCTGATTACATGATTGAAGGTATGAAGAGACCTAATTTTTACAGAGAGTTGACATCAACAACGAGCTTTTTGAAACTGGTTCTATTTTTGCCTCTAACAGATATAGTAGAACTAGTCAATTTTTTTCCTTCGATTAAAGCGAAAAAAGGACTCATTTTTAATTGAGATCACTTTTTTCCACTCACTCTCATTTTGCGCTTCACGCCCTGTGATGTTTCTTTGATGTTAATTTTTATTAAAACGATTAAGAGCCAATAATTTGATTAGAATATTCTTTTTTAAATTAACAGCAGCCATAGACTAAACTGAAATCTATTTTATTAAAAAAGATATGACGTATGAATTCATGCGTAAAGTACAGTAATGTTCTGTAATATTCTTTAAAAATAACTCTATGAAGAGTCGAAACGTCAGATCTTTTTTAATAAAATAGAT
The DNA here is from genome assembly GCA_905250885.1 of Didymodactylos carnosus. Classification (NCBI taxonomy): domain Eukaryota; kingdom Metazoa; phylum Rotifera; class Eurotatoria; order Philodinida; family Philodinidae; genus Didymodactylos; species Didymodactylos carnosus. Next base: position 24,964 of record CAJNOQ010002022.1, on the reverse strand, counting down.
TTCAGTTTAGTCTATGGCTGCTGTTAATTTAAAAAAGTTAATTTTTATATTACGCATTTTATCAAAAAAGTGATCTCAGTTAAGAAGCCTCGCAAAAAAAGATATTACAAATAATATTTCCATAAGGTGTTTCTGTTATGTCTTAGGAACGCCAGGCAAGCCTTACGGACATTTACCGTCTCATTTCAATCTTGTTGAAGCAAACATGAGATTAAGGTATATTTTAAAATAGTCAATTAATAGAGACACTTTGATAGAGTACATAAATGTTATAAACTTATCCAAGTCTGACGTTTGCTTGTTGTTCCTTAGACGACAGCAGGGACAGGACTTACTTGATAAAGATGAATACGTTATAAGTACATCAACATTTCCCAGGTAACAAATATCTTTCTTTCACTTAAATTCTATTGTAATCAATAATCTATTTTAGAAACGGTTGTCCCAAATTTACTTTTCCTACTTATGCACCGAAACCAGGTGTATCAGCATCATCTTCTTTATTTTTTCCTGATGAAGCTATATATCCTGATCATCCAAGATTTAGGTAGCTTTTAGTTCTACAACAGTTTTCTCGATAATTCTGCAATTCTTCTCTCTCTCTCTCTCTCTCTTTGAATTCAGGACATTGACAAGAAATATTCGAGAACGACGCAAAGCAAAAGTGGTCATTAATGTACCGAGTAAGATCAAAACTGAAAAATAATTTGATGAATAAAAATTGATTTTATTTAGTCTTTGTCGACAAAAATACGCCGCGACCGTTTAGAGAAGATTTATCTGTTTATGGCGATGATAATGGGACAAGTGAAGCTGCTTCAGTGGAGGATTGTATTTATTTGGATGCCATGGGGTTAGGAATGGGCTGTAGTTGCCTTCAGGTGACATTTCAAGCTCAATCCATTGACGAGGCTCGGTTTCTGTATGATCAATTAACGCCGTTAACACCCATTATGGTAGGATATAACGTCTCATTCGATCTAATTGTATTCTATGCCTCTTTACACTGTCATCTCTGTTAGATTGGACGACCGTATATTTCATTTTTAGCTTGCTATTAGTGCTGCATGTCCAGTATGGCGTGGCTATCTTGCTGATGTTGATTGCCGATGGAATATTTTATGTGCAGCGACAGATGATCGAACAGCAGAAGAAAGAGGCTTTGAGGTTTGCTCACACTAGTAATAATTACAGAAAAATGTTGAAATTCCACGATATTTTCTTCTCATTTAGCCATTAAAAAATGATCGTTTTTTAATTCCAAAATCGCGTTATTCACCGATTGATTGCTATATATCTCCAGAAAGTGCAAAATTCAACGATATCGATGTTGTACAAGATATGGATGTATTTCAAGAACTCACATCAAATGGTATTGTGTTTTTTTCAACATTTATCTTGTTTGTTTGTTTTCATCATATCCTTTTTCTTCTTCAGGTATTGATCATTTATTAGCTCAACACATTGCTCATCTGTTCATTCGTGATACACTTGTACTTTTTGAAGAGAAACTTGACTTAGATGATGAAAAAGATACAGAACATTTCGAAGTAAACGATTCAACTAGTATATGAAATGAACAAACGGAAGCTTCTACTTATCTTTTAGAATATTAATTCAACAAATTGGCAATCGATGAGGTTTAAACCCCCTCCATTAAACAGTAATATTGGATGGCGTGTTGAATTTCGTCCAACTGAAGTATGTAGTGAATAGTACTTGACATTAGTTATTATCACTAAGTATGAATTTTTTGTTATAGTTACAAATGACAGATTTTGAAAATGCAGTATGTTTTATAAAGAAGAAGTTGAACAACAGCGATAGACTAATATAATAATATTTCTGTTCAGGCATTAGTTACATTTGTTGTTTTATTAACGAGAGCAATAATGACGTATAATTTGAATTTATTAATACCAATTTCAAATGTTCGTATGCTTGAATAAGTTTATTTTTTAACGTGTAGAACATTTGCGGTAATTCATCTATAGGTGGATAAAAATATGCAATTTGCTCAACAACGGGATGCTATCAGACATCAAAAATTTCATTTTAGAAAGTCATTATCCACAGGTAAGAAAAATGGTTTATTTAGCACATTTGTTACTGATTTGTTACCCTCTAGGACAAACGCCTGAAACACCGTCTATGGCGTTCGTTAAAAAACCATTATTTGATAACACCGAAGGCGAGTCAGAAGACCGCTTGATGACAGTGAACGAAATAATCAACGGATCAGTAAATAAAACAAGTTGATATATATGTTTTCATTATTGAAATTGATTGAGTGTTACTCAGCTCTACATTCTTATATCTCATTTTGTAGGATCAATTCGTCGGCCTTTTAAACATAGTTCAAGATTATCTTAATAATATAGAAATTGATGCTGATACACGATGTACAGTTAATCAGTATTTGAATTTAATAAGCAAACGAGCTGCTGGTAATTAAGGAATAAATGCAAACTATGCACTTATATGCTAATTTGTTTTCTTTTAAGGTACGTTGCTGACAAATGCTGCATGGATGCGTCAATTCGTTGAAAATCATCCAAAATACAAACATAATTCAGTCGTCACGGATGAAATTACATATGATTTGCTATGGAAAATGCATAAGATTAGTGCTGGCGAAGAAGACTGTCAATTGGTGTTACCGAGAATGGCATCTAAAACAAGTCTGGATATACCGCGTGCTGTTGAACGTGCCGATAATGAATTAGAGACAAAACGTTCATTGTTAATAAGTTCAACCCACAGTAATAATAATAATACTAATGAAACATCAGGAGAGTCTTAAAATCGGCTTCTTTTTCAAGTTAAACGTTTTATATTTGTTATTTGTGAAGTGGAATATACTAATTGTTATATTTTGTTTGTTTATTTGTTTGTACCTTTTTTATGCATTGGGGGTGATTTGCTTAAACGTTTTTGTTAAACTTTTTATCACCACATTGCCAGTTTTAAGATCATGGACTAAATAAATTTGACTTGGATATATGTAGTATTACATATCCTTCATCTTTCACATTCTTTCCATAAACAAGCGCAGAAAAGGTTCTAATACGCGAACCATTATTATTTTGCTCGTATTATTTCATCTGTTTTATATTATTCCTTTGAAATAATACGCTTATTTCATAATTTTCTATTTTCATAAAAAACACTTGTTTTTCAACGTCTTAGTATATTTTGCTTTTGTTTTCAGTGAAACTTGAAGTATACCTGTCAAGTGAAAGTATATACATATTGATTTTAGTTTTTAATTTAAACAAGTTTATTTGGTTTCACCACAGCAACAAACCGGATAGAGTTAGTTTTTAAAATGAACGTTGCATGATCTTAATAAATTTGTTTTAGAACTACTTTTCAGTTAAAAGAAAAGTCCTAATCTCTGAAGTTTGAACTGATCGTTTCTACGTGCACAATCCTTCCGACTGCCAACCTATAATGTTTTTCTCAAATAGTTAAAAAATATATAGATCAACCATTACTAAAATGACTTAGTGTTGTAGAAACTCTTAGGGAGTTTTGACAAAAGATCTTTCCTTTCTTTGGCTACAGTAAGACGATGATTGCTAAGAAGGTGGGTGACCGTCTCTGAAGACTAAGTCATTTTAGTAATGGTTAATCTATATATTTTTAACTATTTGAAAGAAACATTATAGTGAGACAATCAGAAGGATTGTGCCCGTAGAAACGATCAGCCCAAGCTTGAAAGATTAAGACTTTTCTGTAACTGAAAAACGTAAAAAGAAATTTATTAACTTTATACATATCTAAAAATGTATTCACATACTATTTAATAGAAGATGTAGATGAAGAGTTTCTCAACAAACATTGCTATGCTATCTAACGAGGGTGCGTATTCAAGTATGACTTCCACTTTTCCTTGAGAAATAGCTGGTTATGGGTAACTTTTTATGTTGATCACGCACCTGATATCCGCATAAAAAGTTACCCATAACCAGCTGTTTCAAGGAAAAGTGGAAGTCACACTTGGATATGTTCCATCGTAAGTTATGGACACTTTTGCAATATTAAAATTTCAACAAAATATTTTATGATCACAAAATGTGAAAGAGAAGCGATATTTGATATTTGATACAATTAATAAATAAAATAAAGTAAAAAATATAGATCAATTTAAAGTTTATAAAAACGTCTCTAATTTTGGATTTGGTAATAAATCAGATATCATTGTATTATCTATTTTCGATGTTACTGGTTGATCGGATAAATGAAACTGTATTGTGTTTATAGACGCTTTATCGTCCTCGTTATCTACATCATCGTCCACAAAAACAATATTATCACCTTCATCCATGTTTCCATCTAGAAGTTTATCTAATCGATCATGTTCATATGATGCAACATTATCTCGCGATTTCGATCTGTTATGTTTGCTACGATGCGAGTTAGTATCTTTTAATCGGCGCGTTGCACTTGGTGATAATTGTGGTGATAAGGTTTTATTAAATGATGATGAACGACTAATTATGGGATTTTGTTGTTGCGGATGTTTTGTGGACATCACTGGTGTAACAACAGGAGACGCTAATGAAGCATTATTTGTTCCCGACGATGAATGAGAAGAATCAATGTTTCGTATAGATGACATATCAGGTGAATTTTCAAGGGAAAAATTATGATGTTGTTCATGTGACAGATGATTTTGCGATAATGAACGTTTTCTACTCTTGTGCTTTGTTTTTCGCTTATGAACATCTTTGGCACTGTCATCTATTGTTGATCTACGTTGTTCATGATTTTGTTTAATTCGGTCATCGGTTCCCGGTACCATGCTATTCAATCTTTCTAAACGCATCAAATTTAAATCAACATCTTGAAATTTTTGTTGACGATAAACGGTTGATTGTCTATGGAGATAGAGTGCAACAATATCACAAATAAACGTAGCTAAACCCAATATACCAATTAATGAACCAATATTTAAACTCAACGTAATAAAGTCAAGTTTGCCTGCTCGACCAGAAACCGACATAATCATGCGTAGACCAAACGCTTTTGTCAATGTTCGAAATGCATGATTTTGATGTTTCCAATGAGAAGCAAATCGAAAATTGAATCCATAAGAAAAGTTTTCTTCGTTAAATCGAGTATCGAGACGTCCAAAAGTATATACAGGTTTACATTCTGACAAAGGTTTATCTAACAGTATAAATTAAATATAGTTATCAATGTTCTTAATTTTAACTGAATTTACAAACCTAAATTGCAATCCCAGTCAATTTTTACACGAATAACACCACCATATGTCAACATTCTATCTCTTTCTTCTGCCTCTGGTTCAACTTCCTCAAGTAAATCTCCAACTCTAGAAGTAAAACATGTTGTTATATAGGTTTTTTTGTATCTGTATCAACCCATTCTGAAATTGTTTTTTTTTTACCTACCGAAATATGGGACATTCCTTATCTGTCACACTATGATGAATACAGCTTTTCGCTGTATTGACAGTATTTTTTCGTTTGACTTTAAATCGAGGAAATTCGATAAAATTTTTAACAAATATTGTAAAATGTGATGCATCTTTTATAGGAGACGGTTGTACCGAATCATTCTCCACTGGACACCAGCCCTCCAACTGGCAGATTCCTGTGGTATTAGGCAATGAATTATTTGGCTTGAGACATATACCTAAGAAAGAACAAATATATGTTGAAAGACTAATAGATTATTTTCTGTTTGTATAGGTGACATTTTCATTAACTACATATAACAGAACCTTTGGGTTTGTGCCTAAATTGTATTTAGATCGATTAGTTGTTAGTTTATTATATATAATCATTTAAATAAAAACGAACGAAGAGTACGAACCAGTCCATCTTCCATTGGCCTTATTATGATCTATCCCTAATAAACAATGAGTATTTGATACACATTTTGCTTTTGCGATGCCAGGCGATTCTACAGATAAAAAAAATCAATTGATTGACTATTTTCTATCTTGTTATAATTTACCTTCACATCGTTTATGTTCTTGATCTGTCCGAATAAAATTAGTCATAATAAATAATGCATTATTTTCTTGTGGTGGTACAATATAATCTAGAATAATTAAAAGCAATAATTCTTTCGAATTTTTAACATTCTCATTTACCACCTACTAACCAGCTGCATCAATGACCAACGTTTGATTTTTTGATGTTTGATTAATACCGATTCCTTTGACTTTTAACGTAATTGAACTAATGATTGATGTGTCTGTTTCTTGATAACCCTTTTTTGTAAATCATTAGATATGCAACACCATAACATAGTATTAATACTTGAATAAGACGACACATTAGTGCGATTGATATTGAATGAATGGTAACTATTTTCGGTGTTTCATATTCAGTTATAAATCCTCGAACAACCGATTTAATATTACCGTAACTCAAATATTCTCGAATTGGTAAACAATGAAGTGTCACCGCAGTGCTCGCTGTTGGACCAACAGATATTGACATAATGAAAATTAAATTAAATTAAATTTTTTGCTCGATTAAAAGACATAGAACATCATATCATATTTGTTTATTGGATCGGAGAATATTTACTACTAATAACAATTATTTCAGCGAAGTTTAATCGAACATGTTTTTCTAAAAATAGACGCAAAAAAAAGAAAACATTCATAGTGTATCTAAACGAGGAAAGAAAACTAATTATTTTATTTGTTATATATTCTAGTTTTCTTGTAATATAATAGATAGATAAACATAAGAAAATACATAATGATCATTTTTTTTCTCTAATACTCGAGGATAAAAGAAACCATTGTTTGTAAATTTTACTAATACTGATGACAACTACTCTCTCTAAAAAAAAAGAACCAAACTAGGATATTTTTATGTCGGGATACCCATTTTGAAATCTCTGAGTAACAAATGCAGATACACTCTTTTTTTTTGGTTCTGTGACATTAGAAATACCCTTAACCGTATTTTACAATGCCATTTTGGTATTTCAGTGTATCCTTTTTAATTTTTTAAGATTTCTTTGAGAGTATTCCTAAATTCCACAGAACCAAAAAACAAGGATATCTGCATTTGTTATTCAGAGATTTCAAAAAGGGTATCCCGACATGGAAATATCCTTTTATGTTCTGTATGATACAAAAATCTTTTAGAGAGTAGAAATATCTTAGTTTAATATGTTCATTCATTCACACGAAATTTTTGTGCAGTATAAAACTAAGAATCTTAATTTGACTTACATATACTTATCGTATTTTAGAAATCCTTGTTTTCTGCAAGAATGAGTGAGTACAGTTCATTCTAAATTTGTTAATTTTTTTTCTTTAATCAGGCACGTTGTTAGTTTTAATAATTGAATGAGGGAGGAAGAAAGAAAGAAAGAAATAGAAAACCTGAAAACATAATGTCTATACAGTAGTAATATTTTCTAAGTTGTCTTTTGCCAATGGAAAAAGAAAATTTTCTAATGCGAAACAAATACTCTAGTTCCTTCCGTCGATTACATATTTGAAAATTTTTCTTCTTTTGTAATGTACTAGGATATTTCCATTTAAATGAAATAAAGAAGAAAATAGTTTAACTAAAAAGCGATGATATTATTTCATTTTTCGAAGGTCGAGTATTCTCAGTCCTATGCCTCTTCAATGATTACGGTTGAACGTTGCGTCTTTGACATATGATATCTACAATTGAGCAGTAACAAAAATTATTTGAGTAGTTTCAGTTAATTTTTTGATCAGTTCAATATTTTAATTTTCTACAAACTGCTATTACCAGATTTGCTCTTCCTGAATATGATAGAAAGTTATAAAGATATGCGCTACCAGTAAAATATTTATTTTAATTATATGCTGGCAAGCTACACTTAACATACCAGTGTATATTCACGATAACGGGCAATAATAATAATAGTAATACTGAATACAAAATTATTTAGGCAACTGACATAAACTTTTCATATGTGATGGAATATCATTAAGCGTGTCAATATTAAAGTCAAATTATCTTGAATGTGAAATAGGAAGGAAGGAAGAAAGAAAGAAAGAATATCTCGCCTTGGGGCTACCGTTACCCGTGTAGGATGTTGCCGAATGGCAGTTTCAATAGCCTTCCTGAAATTGACAAGCTTCTAACATGGTTACCCATCTCGTTACTAGTCATCAACCACAGCTCTGAGCAGGGTTATTACATGATCTGTCGGTGCCGAGGTTCGAATACAGTAAGTTTGCAGTACGTGACGAATAACATAACCACGAAGCTACGCCGTGTCGAACATGAAATAATAGTTATATTGAGAAATGCTATCAGTTTGCAATCTTTAGTTTACCCTATTAGAATATATGAAAATCACTTTTGGCAAATGAAATGGTAGTCAAAATAATCAGAGATACAACAAATGCTCGTTTTTTATCCTGTGCTCTTCAGAGCGCTCTAATTAAGTTTTCGTCCAAAAATAACTTGATATTGGTAATTTACTCTATAAACGGAACTGTATGAGGTACTATTAGAATACACTGCAGAAAAACGAGGTGCATTTCTTAATAAAAAGCTTCTATGGTGCCTCTGATATATCAACGTTCTATGATGATAAAAAGGTGAAGGCAATTGGGGCAGCATTAGCTGTTTCAATGTACACATCCGTGCACTATATACATTGGATCAACAAGCTTCAAAAGATAAACCACGTGTCCTTACTCAAAAAGTGTTGATTTCTGCACAATATTACGAAGACAGGACTGCGGAAGAAAATATTAATGACATCTTGACAACGTTATAGGTTTTCAATTATAGTTTTATGTATCCTTACTTTGATTTCTGTCTGCTTTTGCGCAAAAGACTTATGTCATCATCCTTTGTGTATATAGTTCTTCAGGCTACTTTTAATAAAAGCTCTGTTACCTCCATATAAGAAATGAACTAGGGTGCTACACACATGTAACTTCATAAGGCACTCCAATGTTTTCAATTTATCCACAATGCCGCGCATATATTAAAATTCATCCAGATTCAAGTCCACATCATCTGAATTATTCATAATAAGAATTTCATATAAATATATAAGACTAAACAACAGATGTTTGCTTTATAGAATTCAGATATTTCTATGTTTTTTAAACCTTTTTAAAAAAACTAAACAAAACTGTGTGCACACTCTTTCAGCTAAAGTTCTAACCATTCCCTTAGATAAACGGATGTCTTAAAATTTCTCAGAAACTGATTTTCTACTCATAGTAAAAGTCTAACTTCTATACAAGTGAGAAGCGAAGAGTGGAACAGAGAAACTAGATGATAATTAATGCAAATTTTTGACTCTGATATTTAAGAATCGGCAAGGACTTAATCTAGAAAATTTGACGGATAAAGAAGTAGTAGACAGATTGATAAGTCATAGAAGTTGTAAATTTGAAAGTAATTGAAGCCAAAAGAGAACAAATTACCATAGTTTTATTAGATAAGTCTTTCTTAGAAAAAGAGAAGAGGATCTAGATCAATATACTAGCAAAACGTAGGTGTGACTGGTTAATGAATTTGTGTAAAACGACAGAAAATTAGAACAACTGAGACGTTGTAGCATCTATAATAATACTATTTCAAATTAGTACAACCCCTAGGTTTAAAGAGAGAAAAATAACTACTATGCATCTAAAGTAAACAGCAAAAAACAATAGAACAAACTAGCAGACAGTGTAAGTAACTGTTTTGTACTCGATATTTCTCTCTAGACGTCAGCTTCAAATTTTGTTCTAAAGGAGCACATAGTTTAGAGTCTCACAAGTCCAAATTAGTCTAAAAACAGAAAAGAGATCAAATTTCAGCTAAACCTCTAGATGTCTAGCTTGATAAGTCAATAGAAGTTGTAAATTTGCCTAGGTAAAATGTTGTAAAATGTCTAGGCGCCTATATGGTAGCTTTCCGGTAACTCGACTGTGTGTATATATCTATTGGAGATGCATGTGGCTTGATGGTAGCTAGTGTCTCGCGACTAAATGATGTCTAATTGAGGTATCTCAGCCATAAAATGCATCGACTGATTGTTAGTTTCGTTTGGCAGAATCCATCTGAAAAATCTAAATTAAGGGAATATCCTTGAAGCTCGTAGAAATGGGATTACGTTTGATAACCTTTTCGTAGATCTTGAAGTGCCGTTATCAATCATATAGAGCAAATTCCATCGAATTTTGAGCATAACAAAATTCCCACCATCGGCAATCTGTACACATATTGGTTCTAAATGTTATGATCACATTCCATTGTTATTATTTAAAAGATTCGTCAAATATACGAATACGTTTTGTTTATACTTATGATTACAAAGTTAATTGCATCTATTAGTACTGTTATTAATCATCGATAGAAATAATGTCGTATGTATACTCAATCAAAAGAACAAATGTCATCATTCTGTATGTCAAAACGTCATTTTCATAATGTATAATCAGCGAAGAGTAGAAAAAAGTTTAGTGTATCAAACTGTAAGATGTTCTTCAAGTTCTGAGTAGTCACTTTTTGTTGGGACTTTTTTAGTAAAAATTTTAATGAGCAACAACAAAATATTGACGTATATTAATTCTACGAGGAGAATATATGCACATCTGATTTTGAATCCATAACAACAATCTATTTGCTAGAGTCAAATAGTATTCTGTTTTTGGACATCCGTTGTTCCAAGTTTTTTATTAGACATAAGCTAAGATTCTTAACATGTTTCCTGTCCATGTATCAGATATGATACATTTGCAAGATTAGACTAAATATGATTTCGTTGTTGTGTACGTGAAAGATTTCTTCACGTACACAACACGTGAAGAAACCTTTCACGTACACAACAACAAAATCATATTTAGTCTAATCTTGCAAATGTATCATATCTGATACGTGAACTCCATAGTCAAAAATTAAATAAATCATCTATGATACATGGACAGTCAACGTGTTAAGTAGTGTTCTAAACTTATGTCGATGGGAAAAAAAGCAATACTTACACTAAATCAAGATAATTTTTTAGACAAGATTCACGGCTACCAATATGTCCTTAAAGAATTATGGTTTAGGAAAGAAGTCGAAAAAACAAAACATTAACTTCTGGCGAATTAACGAAAAATTATCAAAAAGTAGAATTTCACGGACGAACACTGTCTCACTTTCTTTGAAATTAGTAAATATGAAACTTATTGTTAGATGCAATCTATTAGTAATATCTATCAAGAAGAGTAAATCATTTCGATGAGGAAAAGTAACTCGCTTCAGATGACAACGTCTTCATGGACTGAGTGCTGCTTATCGTCTTGACGTATGTCGTAGTAATATTTCTTTGTTAATATCAATATTCGTTAATTGCCGCATATTGGATATGTATGTTGTATAAATATAATGACAGTTTGACAGTGAACGTAATAATTGTGCTTATATTGCTTATATTGCTTATACCCTTTCTTCTGTTCCCTAATAAGCTGTTTATTCTAACCTATATTTTTTACATCTATTAATGTTACATATTATTATCAGATTATTGTTTTGATGATGACAAAGCACTTACAAAATCATATGTAATGTATTCTGCAACAGCGGTTGTTATGATATTTGAACAATAAAATACATCAATCGCAAAGTAATACTATTGGCACGATACCATCTCACCCGCTTTATCTGGCAGATCAAGCTGAAAACTTGAAAAAAAGATGGAGTTGTTTGTCGAAAAACTATCTAGAGAAGTAATGCTATCGGTGTTTCCCAAGGACGCTAATCTGACGTTTATGACACAAAGTTAACCTTTTCGAGATACGACTTCTTTCTAGGATTAGTAATCGAGTATAAATATTTACCGCATATCGAGTTCTTTACGACGAGTAGCATTAGAATATGTGGTTGAAGAGGAGTTCAAGTTCATAGAAATGATTGATCACCACCATCTCTGATGGACGACGTTTTCGAACTATTATTAACAAATTATTTGGGCCCTCTCATCGAAATGAGATATGAATGAGCTCTACACGAAGGAAAGGACAGCATAGATTCTAAAACACAATTCGTGTCAGTTTTTGGGTCCTATTCGTAGTTTAATCTAAAGGAGACCTGATTTTTGCAAGTATCACTCCACCCCTGATACACCACTTTGGCTCTATTGACACCTATAATTCCTGGGCAACTGGACATTATAGATCATATTTCTTTCACACACATGTCTCACTAGAATTTTAATTTTTATCTTATGCTTGGTTACGATTGTAAAAATAGCGTTCTGCGGGAGTTCTTTCTTAAGTTTTTGTTTCTTTCTGTGTACATTCGACTTTACGATACGATCTTCCGACCGGATGGTATTTTATATGAATGAAAATACATTTTCCCAAACGTATCTGATAAACTGGAAGCTATGTTTTGATAATAAAAGCACAAAAAATGCACTCTATTTTGGCACTGTTATCTGAAAAATCAAAAGATTGATACAAACGTAAACATTATACAACTCACAAGTGTTTTTCTTATCGGATATATACCGATACCGATTAGATAAGCTGTTTTTCTGAAATCTGAACTAGTAGCTGACAGAATATGATTTTTTTTCTATCCTATATCCTGTTCAATAAAAAATTTCATATTCTACTTCTATTCTGTAGGCTTTATACTGAACTCAAAAATCTGAACAACTAACAACTGTCTAAAGGATCTAAGCTATATACCAGTGTGAATGTTCTATATATATACATCATTATCTGACTGAATATGAAACGACCAAATTATGAGGACTAACAGTTGAGCTTCAGTGACTCGTTCAAAAATTTTACCTCTTCATTAAAATGCACTTCCCCGAAATTATATTAAAAAAAGTTTTCATCCATATCGGTGAGAGTATTCTTATGGATGTCTCACTTTTCAGTTTTGAATTTATTTCTAAAAAATTGTATGTCAACAAGGTCAACTTTGCGTCAAAAACGTCAGATTCTGACGCATCATTTCACTAAATTTTTTCCAACAAAGAATCGTATTTCAGAGATATCTACTTATCTGAAATTAATAGTCTAATCATCTGGACAAAGCGGTAGAGTTTAAATGAAATTAGCTTACATTTCTTCATCTTATTCCTAGTATTTTCTTTGTTTATATATTACTATTGTCTTTTCTTCTCTTTACGTTATTAATATCTTAAACTATGACTGTAGATGGTATTAATTAATGGTGAATCTCTCTTACATACGATTAGAGTTTGATAATAATAAAAAAAATAAAGGTCTAAAACACCAAGAAGAGTGAATATAAAAAATATAATGATGATACTTATTGGACAAATTATTCAACATCGATCATGGATCCCGCAGGAATGATATTTATATTTTCTTTTTGTATTTTTTTTTCCTGTTATTCATGCATTATTAGAATTGCACATATCATATTATTATAGAAGTGTCAACAAGATTTTCTGAATATCTCTAAATTTGTTAATCACAGATGATTCGTTTGTACTTTCTGCTTTCATCATCATCATATCCTTCATTCAAATATCTGATATTTAAATATCAAGATAAAGAACAGAAAAAGTGAAGGTATTCTTACTCTATCTAATAAGAACAATTCTCAAATAGGTTATCTATTCATTATGTTTTATTCTATTATCTATCTAACATGTTGTAGAAGGATAATATACTATGGATATAATGCATGTGGCCATCATTCAAATTAATTTTTCATTCCATTCAAATTTTTTTTTCATTACTAAGATTAAATTTTACTAATAAAAACGCAGAAGAAATAATAAATTACAATAGAGAAAAACATTTATAAATGATAAAAAAAAAAGAATATGGAGATATTTTTCGCACATAGATCTATAATCACGTTTAAACTAATGTTGAGAAAAAAAAATCATTTACAACGAGAAGAAGAAAAAAGAAAAGGGAAAATATTATCCAAATATATTTCAGTAAAAATTGATGATAGATTAGCAATAAATTATTCTAATAGAGGAATGGGCAATATAACTACAAAAAGTCGAAGAATGTACTAAATGACAGAGATCACAGAGGATAATGAACACTAAAAAACACTTAAGTAAATTTTTAGATGAAAATTCTAATATAATTCTATTTTTTATATTTTATGTAATTGATTTACAATAGAAAAGAGTTTCATGTTTTTTTTATGAGAAAAATGACAGAAATGTTTGTATGATCACACACCTCAAATTGTAGACAAAAACTAAACGTTTCTAAGATTATTACTTTACAATCAATAGAATATTAGTTATATTTCCAGCAAGATTTTCTTTGTTATTTTAGCAATGTAACAAAATTAGTTTGTTCTCTTGATAGTTTGACGACTTATATTTTTTTATTAGTACGTCAAAAGAAGAAACAAATGTTATTATATAGAGACATCAATCGTTATAGAAGAAATTTTTACTATATTTGGACTAAATGGAATAATATTCATCATAGAAATCATTTGACATTTAAGAAATATTTTTAAAAAAAAAAAATCACATGCATAAATAACTATATAATAATTAAAATAAAATAAGATGTAATTTCTTTGTTCTGATTTTTATTTCTCTTCAAAAATTTCTTATACTATTTTAGAAAAAAACAAAAAAAAAAAAATCTTATTACCGAACTCACAATTTTCATTCCTTTATGTGATTATTATTTTCATTCTAAACTCTTTTACTAGTTATTTTATGTTTTTCTAATAGAAATTGGCATCACGCACACATGTTAGCGTACATTAAACTACATGTAGTTAATTGATTATTGAAACTAAGAAAATATCTAAGACGATGAAATATTTAGTTTCTGTAATGAAACTTACAGCAATGTGTTAACCATTAATTCTCAAATACCTTCTATTTGCTTTTTATAGTAAATATTGATAATCATTTCGCTGAACATTATAACTTATGATTATTTTACTCTCGAGTTCAACAGACGAGAATCAAATGTTTGAAAAGCGTTATATTAAATAATTAATTATGAATAGAAACGATTATTGTATTCTCGATCGTGAATTATCATGAATAATTCGTCTTTTATTTATGTTATCTTTCATTCAAAACTTTTTGAACAATGCAGACTCACTGGACTGTATAATAAACAGTGAATGAATGGAACATTAATTAATTTTATAAAAAAAAGTCCTTCTGATGTAAAATAATGACCCGGGACATTTATATCATTCAAAGTTTTTTGAATAAAAAAATTTAGAATCTATAATAAATAGAAAGGAGACACTAAATCTTATCTTTTACGCAAGAGTACAAGAACACTTGATGACAATATTATAACTAGATCAAATAGACGATAGACTTACGAGGGAACCTTTCGAGATGTAACCTTCCGATTTCAATGATTTGTACATGGACCGGCAGACCTAAGTAAGGTAGTAAATATCGTAAAAGGATTCGTGCCATGACTTTTGAAGATCTGGTTTTCTGGAAAACCAGTTTTTCATAAACTTTTCGAACTTTTTTAGAGTTCTTGAAAAACTGGTTTTCCAGCAATCCGGATCTTCAAGAGTCATGAGCACGAATCCTTTTACGGTATTTACTACCTCACTGAGATCTGTCGATCCATATACAAATCATTGGAATCGGAAGGTTACATCTCGAAAGGTTCCCGCGTTAGTTTCGATTTATCCCTCATAAATTTTTATTCTCGTTTCATCCTTTAAAAATTTATAAATAGTAGAAATTATACAAGCTCAGTAAGTATTATGTTCACAAGATATTATCGTTTTTTGACTGGGTCTGTTCTAACAGCTCAGCTACATTTAATGGCCAATTGGACGTTATTTATTCCTTTTTTATGTTCATCAACTAATTCTTTCAATTTGCTGTCAATATCATTATTAAATTTATTTCGTTTTCTTGTTTATATATCGGATATTTTAGCTTTGTGATGTTCATATAGGTGCTCATTACGTGACAATGCAATAAAATGATATATGAGGATGTACAAGAAACTTACTTTCAAGGTGACTGTTGAAGCCCTCCACAAGTTTTTATATCCTTGAGAAACTATTTATAATTGCATTATGCACATTGCAGACATCAATGACATATAAACTAATAGCAATACCCACATAGTTTTGTATGGAATAATCATTAAATTCATTGTCATTAAGATTATTTGGTACATATAAATTTATAATATCCTGCCATATGTTCTCTACAAGTTCAACTGGCACTAATGTTAATTTAATGGCACCAAAAAATCATCGACCCATCTTTTTACGTTCTTCATCTAATCTAATATATTGCTGTTATTATCCTAATGAAGAAAATAATGACTCATGCCAATATGATAAATTTTTTCGCATAACGATTGCGCATGATGAAAAAAGTGCTCATTAATCTTATTATTCTTAAACATATTGTTAAATGAATTAATAACAGTAAGTTTGAAGTCACACATTAAGCGTTATGAATTCATAACAACATTAAATTTTCCTTCAAGCGTGATCAAACAATCCAAGTTTTTAGTATATATAATATCATTTTTCTTTGTTATTAAATAGTATACGCATGAAATCATATATCCGTTATTATAGTATGCACAATTGGGCAAACAGTAATAGACGAACACCAATTGTACTATTACTGTACTGTTTAAGTTGATTTTGTTCCTACACAGAATTGCTGTTGTTCTTTTTTCTAATAATTAATTTATGTAATTCAGCCTATGCATGCATAGGGACGAATTGAGAGGACACTCAAAAGATTATATCACTTAACTTATTATATATTTCCAATTTTTTAAGCAAAAATCGCTTCACTTAAGATTTAGTAATATTTAAGAAGATGTTTTTGTTCAATTATCTAAATCAAAATTAACATCACCAGCTGGTTTCTAGCGATGTCTCGATATTTGATCTTTTCTGATTTGTTAAACGAAGCTAAACCATGTCTTCTTCTCAAAAGGGCAATCTAATTACACAATGATTGTCTGAAAACATAGTGTTTCCAAATCAATTTTATGTCAAATAGTAGATCTTCTGATAAAGAATTTTTCATATACAAAAATAAAGCAAATAGTCATTTGTCTGTGCATTTGTTTAGATAATTTTGTGTAATGTCAATTTAATCCATTTATTATGTTTCTGTTTGCCATAAATTGTTTCTCTTTTTTTTATCTACGATCTGTTACTGTGTATTCATGCAATATCTGGTCAGCATTCATTCTAAACTGATTAAACCAGTTATATAAGTTATATACAGGATATCATGGTTCGCTACAGTGTGCATTATGCTCATACAATCTTTAATTCACTGAATAAAAACGATAATATCTATTAAAATTTGAAATAAACGTAATATATCGAATATTGAACTAGATGTTTTGCTCTGTAACCGCTCTTCCAATATAAATACTTTATAAAAATCGTATTCGTGACTATTAACACTGATCCGATAATTGATTTTAATCACGGTTCAAATATGTAGACTATGCAAGTTGATTATTTAACGACTATAATGAAATCTCAATAACAATTTTATTAAACTGGTAAAAATGTAAAAGTTTTTTTACTATAGAATCGTATAGTCACAAGGAATCTGATAAATTATATACCTCGTTCTGTTTTGTTTCAGGAGAAAAAGATCGATTTTCTATAGAAAACAGATGATTTTATCGACTACAATAATCATAATAATCCTGGATTTTTCTGGGTTTTTTTTCAAAGATTTGATGACACATGTGATTTGTGCTGATATGTGTGTTTTCTATCTACCACAACCATATTACAGTTAGTCTTTATATATATGTGTGAGTGTCTGTGTACAGAAAGATTAAATAGAAGAAGGACGGAGAAATATGTTTTGATTACATTTTGCCAAGATAAACACACTACAAGCAATTATATAAAACAACACTTTTTAATAGTACTATACACACACGGAACGGTAATAAAATAGCTTGTATAAGTAATACTATCCATCCAGGAGACAAAAAAAAATCATTTATAATATTTATGGCCACCATTTTTAGAACATATCGAGAAATTCTCTAAGACAAAATAGAATGAATCGTGCCAAAGACAGAAATGGACGTCGTTTAACATGTCTTTAACTAGCTCGAAGGCTTGATCAAATGTTCCGACTACACTATGATTTTTTTTTAATTGTATCGTGAGTGTGAACTGCAACGAGGCCATCACTTAACTCTCATATTTCACAGGTGGTGGATGTAAAAGAATAAATAGAGTGAGAGCAGTCACATTTATCATTATCTGAATAGCATAGAGTTAAATCTCAGAGTGAGCAGGAAGCAAAAAAGTTAATTATTACTTAGTTATTGAAAAATATTGACATCATTAATGACGACGTGAGTAAAAACTATGAATTAACCGCTATAATTATATAGCAATTACTCTCTCACAACACTGTGTTAATTATTCATAACACAGTAGTGCAACGAGAAGTAAAAAAACACTAATGATTCACAATACCAATTACAGAGAACGAGATTACTGGCTACAAGCCAACTTAAAAAGGTGTTCTCTTCATCGTACATGGCAGATGTACACTCACCACATCAATTATCTCTTTCTGCATTTCTATGTCGCAAAACGTCAATCGATCATCTTTTAAATGCTCTAGACAAGAAACTAAATGTCCACAAAACTACAAAAGAGAACATTCCCATATTCAGAGTCCTCTCCCTATTCTTGTTTTTCTATTTTTCTGACATACTTTTCAGTTCTTGAACAAACAGTGTGAGAAAATGACACAAAAAAGCGTATTGAAAAAACACCACGCTGATTGCTAGAATGTGGTTTTCTGCTTCGTACCGCATTAAAAATAGAAATCAGTCGAAAGCTGATGTTGGAAAAATGAATGACATGAAAGTTTAACCTTTCGGAAGTGATTCGAATCTTCTCGAGTTCTATTATCCTACAATCTGAACTCGAGTTCTCAAAAGTATTTGTGACTCACTTATCTTCAGCTAGGGCTCTTATCCTTATGTTTTTAAAAAAAAGAAAAAAAAAGAATATTATTCTTTCTACTTACTAGTTTTAGAACTTCGGATTGTCCATAAGTGTTCTTCAAAAAATATTATTAATCTGATTATTATCATGAAGACTAAATACCATTGTTGTGTAAATAATCACATGGAGACTAACTTACCGCACGCACTATAACTTAAAAAATAGTGAAATATTTATGTTGTTATAGTTTTCCATGTTAACAGTTTTAAGAATTAAACACAAAACAAAAAAGTGATTTGTTAGAATTAATATATGTATATTTTTTCATTCTCTCGTCTTTCTTATTTTTCTCCATTTATCTTACTATATTATAGAATCTAGGCTAGAGTAAATTTTTCCGACATCTTTTTTTTTCGTTGTTGTTTCTCTTCTATCGTGACACTCGTTCATGTATGATATATACAACTAGTTTTTGTTGATTACTTTTACAAATCTACTGTATGTAATTTAAGTCGGAATATTGTTGATCAAAATGACGTTATTCCTACATGCATATATTATCCGTAACGTCAATGCCGATGTTGAGATTGACTGTTACTGTATGTTATTATAGATATAAATTTAATCTTTATTGGAAACAAAATCCCTAGCGAAACTACATTATATTCGTTTATTAAATTGTGTTTGTTATCACTCGAATGAACGCTACCATTTGAGAAACGCAATAACATGTTAAATATTTTAGTCTTAGAAAACTTGAATACAATGTTTGAAAGCATGCTGTACGTAAAATCTGTAATATCAATATAATGTACGGATAGAGGAGAGCCCAGTGACGTAGCCAGGATTTTTGGAGTGGGGAGGATCAAATTTCATTTTATTTTTTCGATCCCCACAATCCCCCCTGGCTACGTCACTGGGAGAGCCGGCTGATTCTATTTAAATATTTATACAAAAATAGTGAACTAATGTTTGTCGGCCAGAAGGAGCGACTTAACTTCCGTAACAGAGAACATATTTTTCTTGAAATCTCGTAGTGTAGGGTGTTAGTCTAGGCTAATTGTACAATCATAATTTACATAATTATTAAATATCAAATTCGAAAAATGTTTCATATTTCTGTTAGTTATATCATAGTTAGCACTTTCGTATGTGAAGGTATTCACATTTTTATTTTGATGTTTTGTCACTTCAGTCATCCATTCCTATAACAGTCTGCGTATATATATTACCTTTGCTTTAGTTGAAACACAAAAGGTCTATTCTTTTGTTTACCGATTGAGCACAATGTCAAGAATAGACTCAGAATAATTCAAGTTGTAAAATCTAGCACATTATTATTCAAGATCATGCAGTCATCTAATGCTCGTCCGTCCTCTACGACCACAGTGTGGAATAATGATCAGTAGCTGTCACGAATGTGACGTCTCATTTTACGTTCCAATGTTTGTTCCATTACAGATTGTACAATTTATTTGGTCTGTTGTTTGATCAGAAACTCCTAATAGAAAGAAAGACACGATTCTATCTATAAAGACTCTCAGTATGAGAAAAGTTTTGAAACACGGCAAAACAGCAGATGCATGAGTGTAATTGAGCGAATGCGAAATTGACTATGAATTTTTTCTGTTTCTAGTATGAATTTTTAGGGAAAGGAGCTAAGAAATATCGGTACCTTCCTAGGCATGCACCAATACTAATCATTATTGAAGATATTGTACAATATTATTGGGTATTCAATAATATTTGGATCTAATATTATCGTATACTCAATAATATTGGTGACCAATATATTGGAACCCAATATTATTGGATACAATATTATTGGATACACAATAATATTGGGTAATATTGGGTCCACAATACACTGGATTCTAACTTTTTAACCTTAATATCATTTATATTCATAAAAGTAAGCTTAACTCAAACGACCCAATACCCAATAATATTGTGAAAGCCCAATATATTGGAAGAAGGATATAATTCAACTCTGTGACTAAGGAGGAATTGGAAGGATTTATTTCTCTTAATTGGCTGTACTCCTCTCTTTGAAACTACTATGCACTTATCTTGTAAAATAATGGATTTTTTTTAATAATTCTTTTGAAAAAAGAATAAAAATACGCATAATCTACAAAATAAACGATAAGAAACCGTTTCGCACTATGTTAGGAAAATATGAAGTCGTATGTGTTTGTGGAGTAAGAAATGTCTCCACGCCATGAGATTCTCACTCAAGGTATTCAAGAAAGCTATGTGCTTGAGAGAAAAAGCTTCACTAGGGATGCACATTTTCTATTAAAAAATTCACTGTTCACTAAAAAAACACCAGAACGAGTTCGAAGCTTCAGAATGTAAAGTATTTAGGCGATTCGATATCCTATTTATAGGAGTTCTAGAAAGAGATTTTACCAAACTATAAGGTTTTCTGAAAGGGTTTCTGCAAAATCCGTTAACACAAATATACTTTTCGATTTTTCGACCATTTATCACGTTTAGCGGACAAAATTAACTATATTCTGAGGTTTTGAACTCATTCTGATGTATTTTGAGTGAACAGTGAATTTTTTAATATTATATGAAAACAGTCTGAAAATCCTAATTTTTGTAAAACTTGGTTCTCACTAGATTTTTAAAACTTTTTCTAAAACCAGATATTGCGACGAGACTCAGCATGATCGATTACCTATAATCCACCAGCTTTCAAGGCTACCGGGTGCCAGTCCTGAGACTCGTAGGGAATCCGCCGCAATGTCCGAGCTGCATGGAATCAAGGTCTCCCCTGGTTTCCCTTTTGAAGAGGAGTCCCTGAGCTACCAACCAGATTACGGCACTTTCGTCACACCACACTATCGCCATTATGACAAAAGTTCCTGAGGGCGGGGATACTCAGAACTTACGTCATAAAGTGAATTTTCGTCGTATGTACCAAAAAGTTCGTTGCATGAGACGAATTTTCGAACAATAAAATCTTTGTTCACTGTAAGATTGACACTTATTAAATACACTTGATTCTAGTCTGTATTTATAGCGGTATTTATGTGTGACGAAAGTTAAGCAGAAACCGTTAAGAGCATTTTCGTCACACTCGATGGAACTTTCGTCACGTTAGGTGAATTTTCGTCACAGCCACAAGAAGCACTCCGAAATTCATGGGAACTTACGTCACAATGCTTTTTTCTAAAAAACGCACTTTCGTCACATGTGACAAAGTACATACGTACATACATGAATTGCGTGCACCAGCTGTATGTAATAAGTTATGCGTAGACCAATTTAAAATGTACCTGAATTATTAGTTATGTCTATAACACATGTGTAGGAAATGAATCTGTGTAACAGGACAAAACGGATAAAAATATAAGATCATGTAAAAGTCAGAAGCTTAAACTGATTTGCAGATAAGTTTCGTGTCTATTGCGGTTAGACATCAGTAAAAATGTCGTAGGAGGCAGGATACCTCTTGTATTCCAAAATGTGTCCTAGAAATATGTGTCCTCGACCAGGCGACAATAGAATAGTAAGCTTTAAGAATAAGACACATTCGTTGTGTTGTCCGATATCTTAAAGAAATATATACTGAAGCCAATCAATCATCAAAATGTGCTCTGTCACACGACATGGTGAATACGCCATGGTGTCTTTTCATTTGTATTTTGGTTTTTGTGGTAGCAGAAAACAAATCAGATCTAGTGTACCTTTTATTTATTTAAAATTGAGCAGTGCCTGATAATACATCAAATAGTCGTAGTGAATGTCGTCCGACGTCATTTCTACGATGACATCAATAGCTATTGAATTAGTATAATAGCTGTACTAACATGAGTTTAATTGAATTCTAACTTGACAAATGCTATCTGTCATGGATGTTGTTGTTTTTGTATGTTTTATTCAGATACGGATGAAGGGTCGTCTGTCTCGTACGTTTTCTGTTGAAAAATTTATTATATTACTTGTAAGGCATAGCGATAAATATTTATTGTTGTTGCTGATTTTTATTGCTGCGTTGACAAATTGATTGAGCTAATAACTCTTTTCAACGTATGTTTGATCCATGAATATCGCGTACGATGGTGAAGTTTTTTAGACAAATCGAATAAAGCACAGAGACCAAAACGGGCGCTATTGATCCGCGAGTCGGGTCGGGTTCGGTCCAATGTAAAAGATATTGATTCGGGTCGGGTCGCGTCGGGTCAACTCACGTTCAGGTCGGGTTTGATTGACCCGTTTCGATCTAACTCAGATCAATATAAAATAAACTGCCTGAATTACCCAAACTTTTCCACTCATAAACAGAAAATTTGACAGAAACCGTAAGAAATCTGACCATTTTTCGAAAAAATTTCAAAACAAAACTTTTCTATAGGAAAAAGTGTTTCTTTGCGGATGTGTACGAAAACATTTTCATGTTTCGAGTCTAGTTCGGATCACAGTTGCAAATTTTCCGGGTCACGTTTGGTTGACCCGTTTCGATCTCTGATAAAGCACCGACAAGCGATTAAAACAAAAATGATATAATTCAAAATTGGAATGATTTTATTAAACTTGGTCTTGAACTGATTGCTGAAAATTACAGTAACAATAGTAATAAAGGGCTGGTTGATGGATACCGAAAAAAAACAACTATTTTCATGGATCCAGCCTCTGGTACTATATGATCTTTGACTGTTTTAGGATAAAATATCCGGTAACCCAGAATAAATAGCCCTCCTAGTATTTTGCTTATAATTTTTTTTCTTTTCAATTCTTAGACCTGATTGTTTTTCCAAACGATGTGCCGCAAAATTCTCTACAAGTGAAGATGTTGTTGAGTACTTTGAAGTGCACTCTTTCTTTAAATCTAAGTGATCACTGAAAAATCTAAGATTTCAAACTTCACCTCAAAGGGGCCAAAATCTGCTATTGTTCGGCAGATGAATTTCTGAAGAAAGATTTAAGGTAACTTTCGCCGCTGAATCTGACACAGGTGTCATTTCTCATTAAAATAAAAAAAAAGACAGCTAAAAAGATGCTGTTTTGGCTCCGTTATGCAGCATTTTGTAGGAGCTCCGACTCAACACATTCAAATAACTGGATTTTGCAAAGCCTCAAAGAGGAGAAAATCGATACAAGCCTCAAAGATTGATTTTGCATTTGCGCACCTAATACTAGCCAGCTTTAGGAGCTTTTCAAGAGCTACAAAATGCGTGTATTATCTAATTATCATCCAGCTCAATGAAAGTGGTTGAACAAAATGTTTTTTCGGCTTGTACAGTTGATCCGTTCCATTATGTCGAGTATTCTTCGTTTACTTGTTCCCCTTAACTTTCTATAGAAATAGGTTTGATCAAGTCTTGTAGTGAATTTGACGGCGCATCTTTCTGAAAAACAATCAGGTCTAAGGATTGAAAAGAAAAAAAGTTATAAGCAAAATACGATGAGGGCCATTTATTCTGGACCACCTAATACGAGTATAAACGAATCATTATTGGAAATAGCTATCAATAGACATAAACCAAGACCGAATTTCTTTTTAGCAAATGTTAATAACATAACATATAGTTTTGACTTCAATAAAGCTGAAAAAACGTTTAGAACCCTATGTTGCGAACTAGAAACAAATGGAAGATTAGAAACAGAAATTGTGCTCAAAGCGTACATCAAACTATCTAGTTTATAGCTTCCATTAATATCAAAAGCTATTCTTTATATTTTAAAGATTTTATCGCTTATTAAAACAAGCAAAAATATAAAATGTATTGTTATTTTCCAAGAACATACAAGACCAAGATTAAAATTAATGGTAGGGTAGATAATGAAAACTTTTTTTATTTGAGAACTTGTTTTCTTAGCAAAAAACTGTCTGCTGTAGAAAATCTTCCACTATGATAAAAACCATCGGAACTTTTGATTGTACATGGTGCTACTATCCATTTCAATGAATCGTGCAAGTGAATGTTAGATATTCGAGTGCGCTGATCATCGTGCTGACGTCACTGTTTTGCTTGCAGGCGAATAAGATGAGTTAACAGAGTTTTTTGAAAAACCGCATATTTTGCCCTTTCCCTTAGAAAAGTCACTTT
>CAJNOQ010002021.1:0-26834 GCA_905250885.1 Didymodactylos carnosus | reverse complement strand
TTCGTCACAATCAGTTTTCCAACACACATGACTACGCATTTTTCTACTAAATAGCCTTTAAAATCTTTTCGAGAAAACTTCTAAAAATTCCTCCGAAAAAAACATGAGTATAGACTCAAATCATATATATTCTGAAAGTAAGGAGAAGGACATGATTAGCAGAGATCATAGAATGTGGATCGAGTCAAAATAAAATCTCATCTAAGCTTTGGGTCCAAGGGAGGTTTTCTAGAGGTGCGTACTAAGAAGTAGTATGCATAAACTGAGAACCTTGTGTAATCTTTTCAATACTATCTACATTCTGTGATCTCTGCTAATCATTCGCTGAAAATTTCAGTCATTTTGGACGAGAAATGAGCGAAATACAAGGTTTTTGATTTTTTGACGGCATCAGGCGAAAAACCGGCTTTTCATCAAATTGGATTTTATGGAGTTGTGGTTCAGTGGGTAATGAAAGGAAATGATCAACGTGATCGATTACCTATGATTCACATGTTTCTGAGATTCCCAGATATGTCTGCAACGAGATAGGTGTGTCCTCAGAAAACGTCTGTATCTCCACAACCAAAGGAGACAAAGACCTGGACCTTGCGTAGTTCTGTAGAAAAATGTTTTGGCTATCGACTGCTATTATTTGAGATTGGATGTTATAGTGTGGTTTGGGCACGGTAAACTATCAGATTTTGTCTCGAATAGTACGCCATGATAAACCTGATCGGACGTCCTGATTTTTTTCCTAGATTTACGTCGCAGTTTCAGAATCTGAAAATTGCAGGTCTTCAGCACTTTTCGTTAAAAAGTTATAAGCATTTTGCCCGAGTGCATTCTTTTTAAATTTCGATAATATCTAAAAATCGGCTGTTTGATCCAAAGTCATCTTTTTCTGGGAGGGAAATCCTTAATTAACCCTTTACGGCCGGCTCCTAGAAGCGAGAGAGTAAAAAATTCTTTTCCCGCGTATTTGTAGTTCTATCAGCGTGAAGATACCAAAAGTATGTTCGTTGCCGCGAAAAAGTTCTCCATCGTTGAACGGCTTGATGTTACCTTTAGGTAACATCCGGCCATAAGGGTACAAAAATTTGAAAAAGGTCAGGTTTTTTACGTCTATCAGAGTTTGATATTTCGTGGTTTTTTGGAATCCATATGTTGATACTAGGTTATCTTCTTTTTTTTGTATTATATATTACTTTAACGTTGTTGTTAATAATGAGGCATATCGATAATCTATCAAAGAAAGTTTCTGAGTAGGTGACTTGCACACTGAGTTTAACCGATGTGCAGAAAAACGATAATTATGATTATATTTTTCAAGCTGTTTAGCTTTTTCCAGGTTATTTTGAGAAAGCAATACATAATGATCTCTAATGAAAGATGAATAAATTGTGCAATCTGTGTCCTTAATTATCACGATATGAGATCAATATTCAACACTAGTTTGAAAGAGTTCTTCATAAAACAGTCCTGCAATGTTACCGGTAGTCAACATTCGGCCGTAAAGGGTTAATCAGTTAAGACAGGGAAATAAGGCTACTCAACACAACATTGTTAATCTAATATTCCCTTCAGCGCTCCTTCATCCCTCCCCGTATCCCTAGGCTGACTGAGTGACACATAATGTTAATTTTTAATTCTTTGAACCATTATTTATATAAATTACACAAGTAAAGAATATAAATACTTCAAACAAAGAATTGTTATGCAATTGTTTTTGAAAATGTAATCATATCTTCATCTATCCATATTCGAAAATGATTAATATCGTTTATAATTTAATACAAATCTTAACCATAACGGTATTTGCTAATCAAATTAAATTTTCAACTTCATATGGATTTAATAAATTCTTTAAATCGTTTTGTTCTATTAATTAATAATCTCGACGTTGTTTTAATCTTGTTTGTTCACAACTATGTTTTTGAATCATTTTGAAGTTTAGGGACTAAAAAATCAACAAAATAAAACATTCATATCTAAGAAAATATAAATAATATAATAATTTATTCAATTTATTTAGAAGAGTTAAGTTTTGTAAGAGATTAGCCTAGACAAAATCCTATGCACTTCTTATTTGTTTCCTACCAGGATCCTATTATGATCGGTGTAGAATCCTAATAATTTCCTGACAGGATCTGAGATGTCTGAGATTCTACCAGGAATCTCAGATCCTAACATTTAGGGTCCTCCTAGGATTTTGTTTCTTAATGAATAAGGATAGTTAATCTCAGGTTGAAGCAATAAATGTATACGCGCTATTTTTAAATGCTTTAGAGTTACAAAGAAATATTTAGTAACTTTTGGTCAAATAATGAGAACGGATGGAGAAATTTCACTAGAGATAGGAACATATAAGCAATCCTATGAAATTCCTGTTCAAGAATTATCTTTTCCTACTAAAATCCTAAATAAAACACTATGATTCAGTCATCGCATTTTCTTGCTTAGGCATGCAACGGTAACGATAATTTAGCGGTTTTATCATATCTTACCGATGATCGTTTCTTACCGATTATCGCTTCTTACCGATAAAACCAATAAAGTTTCTAACGCTTGCTAGCGATCGAAAGCAAAATCAGAATAGAGAGAGTGAGTTTGTACTGAGAATAAACTCATGCCCTCAGCTAACGTTCTTTATTGATCCTTTCTCTTTTTTTCTTTTCTTTATATCAGAGAACTAGCAAATAAAATGTCTCTTCTCAGATATGCACGATATATCTAAAAGATATGTTTCTGTTCAGTTCTTGGCAATATCTTTAGAGATTCAACACGTATATGTTCAATTTATTCTTCATAACTCAGTCAGTTTTAATCCATATTTTATAAAAGGAACTACCGTAAGAGTCTCAAGGCTTTCGTCTACTTACAAATGTGGAAAAGTTAAACACTTTCACAGTGTAACCTACCAAAGGACGATCAAAGTCAATGCTTTTCTCCTGATATTTTATCACCTGAAAGAGTCGGTAGAGTAGATTTCAATAGTGTTTTCATTTCTTAAGAAATGAAATACAATTTCTGCATAATCACACTTACATTCATGAAGTGTGTTTGATTTGAGTTGGACGTTAAATCGGTAAGGACCGATAATCGGTGAGACGATAATAGTTACCGTTGCATGCCTATTCTTGCTAGGATCCTAACAGAATCCTGGCAAATCCTACAACTTTCCGGTATACCTGATTTCTTTAGGATTCTGTAAGATTTTCATAGGATCCTACCAAAAAGCCAGCTAAATGGCGGGATCATGGCCGGATTTCTCCAGGATCCTGTCAAGAAATGTATAGGTTTCTGACTAGGGTAGTCTGTTTAAATTCATGTCTTTCTCGTAACTGCAGATGAAAAACTT
This sequence comes from Didymodactylos carnosus, assembly GCA_905250885.1. Classification (NCBI taxonomy): domain Eukaryota; kingdom Metazoa; phylum Rotifera; class Eurotatoria; order Philodinida; family Philodinidae; genus Didymodactylos; species Didymodactylos carnosus. The sequence continues at coordinate 23,494 of CAJNOQ010002021.1, read as the reverse complement.
TTTTTTTAGTTTTATTATTTGATCATTGTAATTATCAACAATTGTTTAAATAACGGACGTAAAAATAAAAGATCTCGGAAAATGTCAATTAACAATTTCTGCATAAAAGATCTTGAAATAATGACAAACGAAAACATGTGCATAGAACACATTATAATCATGTTCTTACATTGATGTTATATTACAGGTATCGTTTTCAACTTCATTCTAACTATAAACTTAAAAATATCACGTCGTACGTAGAATAAAGTGCTCTTATGTAAAAGCGATTATTATGCGAAACGATTTATTAGATTTTATTAAAGGTCAACATGTTTGTGTTTATTGAAAGGAAACATTTAACATCGGTACATCTATTACATATACATTTCCGGAACACAAAAAGTGTCCATTGTGTCAGTTTCAACTGAAAGTAAAAAAAGGGTCAGATGGATATCAAGTCTATTTGTCGAAACCACATAATTATCATACACGCGCTCAGACAAGTGGTTTCCATCGCCCATTGTACACTATCCTACGCATGATAGATATCGATTTAACACCCAAAAAAATTCAAACATCGTGCAGCCTCTACGGTCATACAGAGTCATGATTTAACTTTTTCAGATAATTTTTTAGTGGTATTCTGGAAAAGATTTTAAAGACTGTCCGGTAGAAAAATTCCTAGACCATATACGTTGTCTACACTCTGTGTTCTATTTTTAATGGCCATCTCTCTCACTTATGTTCCCTTATTCATATGTTCCACGATAATTCGAAAAAATCGTTATCGTATTGAGAAACTTCACAGCAGACATTTGCTCGAGATGCCAATGGAAAGATTTGCTACGTTGCAGATTCCAACTGCTACATTGATTGTTATCCTATTCCAGTTGATACAAAAAGAGATTGTTGCACAACATCAACAATATATAAATGCCTCCGCTTATCAAGACCTTGATCATCCTCTATCTAACGATTATCGTCAATTGAACACTTTATCGTTGATACGTGAAATATCGCACAATCAATATGCTTATTCGCGTCGAAATATTATTGACGGTGTCAACGAGTCACTTGAACATTATTCAGACGTTTATTTTTGTTTGCTTCGAGAAGATTTTATTGAGCTATTGAGGGATAGTATTCAACATTTTAAAAGTAGAACACCCTCAAAAAAATTATATTGTATCGTTGGTTGTTTGTACTTCTTGAAAGTAAAACAGAGCAAATAATACAGAATAGACTACCAGCCAAGTTGGCTAGGATTTAGCAGATAAGATTTCAGTTGATTCATTAAACCGTTCCAACACTGATTTGGTAAAATCTGTTGTTACCAAATCACTGTCTGTCAATTGTGTTAGTTGTAATTTTTTTCCGTGGCTGTGTTATACGGAGGAAATCCAATTCATTATACAATTTCAAAATCGATTCTTGATAGACTAAAAATCGTCATATCATGCAGAATGAACTGTTCCATCTAATTGTCATATTAAGTATCAATTCTGCATTAATCTTACCAACCGTTTAATGCATTATTCAATATACTAGATTTTCTCATCATTCGAACAAATGTTCGAAGTTTATCTATAATTTCACCAACTTCACAGGCTTTCAACAGTGTCGAATTTCGAGTGAAAATCTTCGACACTGTCGAATTTTGAGTGAGAAATCTGTTGAATTTTTAGTCTTTCGAAAAATTTTCGCTCTAAACTAGACAGTGTCGAAGTTTTTTTGACTCGAAACTGGACACTGTCGAAACAGGCTGTCGAAAACTCTTTCTGTGAACTGTGAAATTACCGTTATTCATTAGAATTACCATTTGACATTATAGGCAACTACAAGGTACTCATATACCTTTCTTTTATACAAAAAAATTCTATTTTCTCTTTCTTTCACCCTCTTTGAATTTCAATCATAATGTAATAAAAGTAAAATTCTTAAAAGAAAATCGTTTTTCCTCTTTCCGTTTCTTCTCTCTTCCCTTGTATTTGTCCAAGCGATGTGTTTGCCTAAGAAGAAATATCAAAATGGAATTATAAATGTAACGTGCTTTCACCACAGTTACTCATTGTACATGACAGTTGCTATGTAATTTAACAAAGTAGTAAAAACTTTTTTTTCTCTTGATCCTGATTAGAAATGCAATAAAACTGAGGTGGACAAATATACTTACCGACTTTTCTAACAGGAAACGTTGTTGGACGAATTAAAAGAAAGAAATACAGATTTATTTTTTACAACACGATACATTCAAAAGAACATATATATCGGAAAGAAAAACCTTGATTAAAACAATATTATAAATGACTAACTTGTCCCCCCTTTCCAGTCCTGTTCCCAAATTGACTGTCCTGTTTCCGTATTAAAAAAGTACCACAACTTTTTGGATTCGCTAAAATTTTTCGTCCAACCTTTGGGTAATTTCAGCCCCTCATCGGGCTCAATGACAATCACTTTTCTCCGCGTATTATTTAAAAGGTTAGCGGCTTCTATCAAATGCTTCTTAATACTCATGGACGACAGCTTCTCATTTCTATGACACCACAATAATTTCTTCAATGCTTGAGTTTCTTGTTGAACGAGATACAGAGCAGAATCAGCCAAGTAGATCTGAAATTCTCTTTCCAACAGACAGTTAATTGGCACAATTTCTAGTACATCACTTCTGTTCACTGTCAGCTGAGCAGTAACATAATCCAAATGTTCAATGAAACCGGTCGATCGAATAGGCAAATAGCCTTGACAAACGAGGAAACGATCGGGCAAAGCTGGGTTCAATGTAAACGATTTCCAAATCTGAATATTTTTGAATGATTTATAGAGAAGATAAATAACACCGGCCGTAAATCGAGTAAATACGTCGGATACTTTACACACGAAATGACCGTTTTCAGTCAGACATTTGAGGGCATGTCGACATAATTGAGTAAGTTGAAGTTTCATTTCATATTCAACATATCGCGATTTCAAGGCTACATCAGGAGACGCCGAAATATCAGCGACGATGAGAGACACTTTTTCTCGAACCGGTTGATCGACAGTAAAAAACTCAGTAAATAAATGATAGGAGATGATACTGTTGGAAGATAAGGAGGAAGAAGGAACAAAGGCTTGTCCTTTCAACAAATCGCGCTGCTGCCATGAAATATATTCCACGAAACCTTGATCTTTATTAGACACGACAAGGAACGGTAGCTGTTGTCGCAGGGTATCACAAGGAAGAATATTAAACTTTTTATCGAGTGATGATAATTGCAAAGCTGTCTCGGGATATTGAAAACGAGTATCGAACGGAATACTGTCGAGGGAATCACTTAAAAATAACTGTCTGGAATATGACTTAAATGAGTCTGTTTTAACCAGTAAGCTATGAATTACTTCGCGTGTTTGATACAACTTTTGAAATTTATCAGGACGCACAAAAAGCGATGAGATAACATGTTTGATTTTATGTCCGACCAACACACAATTCTTGTTAATCGGAAGTTGAGAATATGAAATCGATGGCGGCAGTTTATTTTCATCAAAAAAGGGTTCATCGGGCACTGTGGGCATGCTGTTATCGTCGTCATCACTATCGTCAATGGCCGCTCTATGATGGCCTAAGCCTGCATTACCTTCTCGTTGAAAAACCTCAATAGGATTAACTCGACCTTGCTCTGACGCCCCTAAACCCTGACCCTCTTTATACCCAGCTTTTTTCATCAATCTCATACCGATCGACATTGAGTCTGAGGAACTCGATACCTCAATCGTAGTATTTGAACGTAAAGGCAACCTGGACACAGTTTCTGGTATATCTTGTCGTCCATAAACTACACTGCTTCCCTGTCCTAAATTTACTTTTTTCGTTTCAGGCTCGCTCGTATCCTTATCCCCCACCACAAATTCTTCTCGTTTGCGTTTTTTCTCTCTTCTGTTCTTAAGTGTGCCGCCTGTCCGTTGCTGAAGTCCACCACGAGCCAACGATGCACTGTTACCGAGATTTTTAGCTGAACCATCGAGTTCTAGCCACGTTACAATTCTATCATTTCGATGAATTTCTTTGATATGATATTGTGATATATAGGCCTCAGTCACGTCACGAACCTGATTTGACACTGCCGTAGCCACATTCGAGTTCCACAAATCTTCTAACTCCAGGTTTCTTTCGATCGCCTGTTTTTGCCAATTGGTGAATTTAGTTGCACATTCGATCATTGCACTGAGAAAATATTTATCCTCTTTTATTGACTCTAGTGGCAACATTGCCACGTTTGGCGGAAATACGGGTGACACGAAGCTGAGTAGGTGTTTCAGTAGTTCACTCGATATACCATTAAAGCCGCGTGCAACAACGTAGGTCTCAGCGTTGCCCGCTTTCGATGTCGCTGGTTTCGATATCGAGAGTTCTTTGAAATGAACAGCTAGAATGTAGAGTAGACAGACAGTTTCACATTCGAAAACATTAAACATTTTGAGAACTAATGAACCGCCTTTCTCCAGTATACCCATAGCTGTCACAGCTTCAGCGTAGTGAAGTTCGCTGACTATCGATTCTTGCTCGTTCGGATCGCCCGAAGCATCAACCGAACCGTCGGCAGTTACCAGTGACGCTTTCTTCTCACACCATAAACAGCGAATATTCTCCTGATCCAAGATATTACCACTGTTGTCTACGCCAAAAAACCATGATTTATACGTTTCGACGATGAAACGATCATCGTCTACCATTGCGGCTGCGTCATTTCCCTCGTAGTAGGGATTCAGAGAGAGCCCGGTCCATTCCCATTTGAATTCTGGTGCAACTCTGCCTATGCCCCAGCTACCATGTTGTTGACGAAGTTTATGATTCGTGGCACAGATGAACGCACCTGGTGCTTCACATAGATGAATGGAGCGGAAGTATTTCTCCGGTAAATTAATAGGTATGAGTCGATATCGAACTAGTAGTTCGGTCATTTTAATCCATGCGTTCGTACACATTTCGATATTAAAACGTTTACGAAGAGTAAATGCAACTTGACCGGTCATATTAGTTTTTCGTGTGTGTTCATGCCACACTTTTATGTCTTTTTCATTCAAACGATTACGAGTCGTGTTTATTGATTCTTTTAGTGCCATTAATTCAGGTATTTTCCATCTTTCAGTAGTGAATAGTTTTTCAGTTATTTTAACGTTTACTGGAGCCTTGTCTTTTTCGGTCAACAGAGGAAAATGATAGTCCTTTTTGAACAAGTCACCAAAATTTCGATTGATGGTTTCTTCTTCTTTATCAGTGAGTGTAGATGCATTATAACGCGGCTGATAGTTACCGTTGTCGTAATTTCTGCCACGATAGCCAGTACCGCCTCGACCGCCCTGTCGATATCCATAGGTATTATAAGATGACATAATTAGTTACAACAAATGATTTGCACCGGCTGCTGTATTTCTCACGTCTGAAAAAATAGTCATTACTTATGCATTAAGTTATAGAAAAGGACACATGTCTCACCTGCAAAACGTGTTCGCATTCTGAATCCGTATAGTCTTTACTAAATTTCATCCACTTCTTTCTCATCGGTTTAGCAGGCTCACGAGGAAACATATGTAAGTGTCAAATCGTTTCCGGGCTAAAAACATGCTAGTTATAGGTTATAGAAAAAAGAAAATAGAGAGACGAAAAGTAGACTACACTCAGTATTATACTAAAAGATCACGCGTACACACGTGTAAAAAGACACAAAATATCTTCAAATTTCCCTGTGTTAAAAGCGGAAAAAAGTCTTCTTACGGGCCCAAAACCCTTTTTAAACTTCTAAAAACTAGTTTTCCAGATGTTTTGAACCACACTCTACAATCTGGTCTGTAAGTAAGCTTTTGCCTTTGAAACCTGGATCTCTGAAAGTCCCATGGGGAACTCTCGTGTCGATATTCGAATTTAGGACCCTTGATAACGTATAACTAGCATGTTTTCAGCTCGGAAGCGATTTGACACTTACATATGTTCCCTCGTCAGTACGATCAGTGTGATTTACATATATATAGTGATTTCCACTATCTGACTACCTTCAATTGTCTGACATATATCACTAATAGTGTATTCCTCAATCAGAAGGGCCCATGCACTATATTCCAATGGAGGTATATTAAAAAACCGTATATTCCGATCGCTATATAAAACGCTAAAATTACCACCAAAACGATTACTGATAAAAACTTATTGTACCTATCGCCCAAAACCAACTTTAGTACAAGAAAGAGTTGGAAAACTGCATAGGAATTAATTTTCTGGATGCTCGGTCAACTTTCTGCCAAGCAATTCTTTATCTTAGGATTCAAAATACATGCCAAATAGAACCATATAAACAACAATTTAGAGACATAATGATCAAAAATCAAACCAGTTTCGAGAAATTACGTTGGAATGTTGCTGGTGAGTACAAGGATGTAGCTAGAAAGAGTTGTTAGTTATGTCGTTCTTTTCTGACAGTCCGTTGTCATGACTTCTGGCCCAATGAGGCAATATGGTCTGATCGGGCAAGGAGTACTTTGCCCCTTTCGGCCAGATCTGCACATTTTTTCTCGCAACGCATCAGCGCAAAAATGCAAGCGATGACGCATAAAGTGACTTATACCACTTGAAAGAGCGTCGGAAACAGCGTAAAAGGACGCTTACCCACAGTGGAGCGGTGCTTATTTTTCCAGAGTAGCGAAGGAGCACCTTTTAGGGGTTCACTGCTGGAACGGACAATATGCCAGATTAGGTAAGAAGCCTCATTTTCGAGATCAATATGTGCCTGGATGAGTTTATTACAGAAATGAAAAAAGTTTTTCTCCTCGTATAAGTCTTAAAATAAAGTATAAACGATAGTCTGTCTGTCTTGTTCATTTTAGACCACAAAACTATACGACTGTTCGACACAAAAAGAACTTTGTCTATAAAAGTACAAAGTTAGAGAATGAATACAGATAAAAGCAAAGAAGAGCACTCATGAAATTTATTAAATATGTTCACACTTATTTGACAGAATTTTATTCATCTTAAATCACAATTCTTGATACACTTAACTACAACTTCCTATGTATTTATATAAACGACCTTATCAGGGTGGTACGTTCGGTACCAAAAGGTAAAACTCCCTATACTGATCAAGGCAGGTCAATAAAAATCAGCGAGAAATCTGCTTAGAAACGATTTGATACTACTGTGTTTTATTTCAAAAAACTAAAAGTGAAACTTATTCATCGGTATTTCATATATAAACATGTTTTAAATCGACGGCGTTCGATTATGTGTCTTATGACACTGTTCATCAAGTAATGCATTGTCCGTGTACACTCTTCATAACTGAATCGTCCATTATTTTTTTAAAAAAGTCAATGGAGAATAAAAGCCACTCGATGCAAAAATACTAGAAAACTTTGTAACATAAAAACTGATCTTAGAAAAAATGGTTGCAGAAATATAGTCGTCTTCTCAAGAGGTGGTGACCGTCCTCGTAACAAGTTGTGACCGACTATTTAAGAGATTGTGACCGCCTAAAACGCATTCTCCTGATATCACTCGATATCAGACAGGTACGTAAGAGGCTGCGGCCGACCTGAGTGACTGTGATCGTCAGTTTCAGAAGTTATGACCACAATTTTAAGAGGTTATGACCGACAGTGGTTTCAGATTTTAAGCAGGTTATCGGAAAGCATGACTACACCGGTTTTTGACTATATAGCTGGAACTGCGTCTTCTTCGAAGTCTTGGAGGGAGTTTCACAAAGAAACCTAGAAGCCTTTCGTACTCATATAAATGTGCATAAAGTACAAATAAATGTATGTCGATCAATACATCTGGCAAGATATATTGCCGAAACAGGCAATATCGACCTTGCCCGAACTAGCAACTATTGCCAGATCGAGAAAGATAAAATGGATGATATTGAGCTAAATTTGTCTTTCGCTTCTTCCATGACAACGGAAAAGGGTGGAACACATGATTTTGATACACAATGAATGTACAATCACTTTTACACTTACCTCAACAGGTAACACTTCGGAACTCTGGAGTTAAACGTTATCAGCTACCATCTAATGTTTGTCTAAAACAAAACTTTCAAATTGGAGAAAAACGGAATGTTGATTGAAGTATGAAAAGTTGTGCAATGACTAGTGTGATTGTTGAGATGAAAAAAAGAATTTTTTCATAATATTTATTTTAGTCATGTTCTCCTTTTATACTTCACTTTTTTCAAACGAATTTCTCTTTCTCCCTTCTTTTTTTCCACACATCGAATACATCCCGCATACAGTTAAGTAAATATAATCTTAAAGCTTACGATAATTTTTCTCTTCAAAAAGACACGGTCAAGTCTGCTATGGTAGCTACTCTTGGCCAGAATGTTAAGTTGAAACGTTTAAAAATAGTAGATTCTTCTGCACCATGAAAAAACTGTATACATGGCTTCTGTTTTTATCACATTTAAGCAATTAATATGACAAAAATGCATCTGTTCAACAACAAAAGAAAGTATTTGAAAACAAAAGAAAGTAGCGCATGGGTTGTGTGCTCTGCAGACCTTAATATCTGTCCTTTTGATCATTATTATTTAAAAGTTCTTGTTGGCTGTGAACTAAAAATAAGCACCAGAAAGTTGGTCTAGGCTATTTCACCAAGATGGATTGCTATGGAGCTGTTCTGGTTTATAAGGGTTTCTCGATGCTCTCTTTCCTTTTGTCTCCAGAAAGTTTTCTTCAAAACCTTTGGAAGTATGACTTCCAGAAAACCGTGGTTTTTGGACTACATTAGTTCAACTAAAAGTGTTTTAAAAATCAGCATTAGGACATGGAACATTTTAAACAACGTATTCCGGTTCAGCCTCGAAAGGCGAACATTTTGAAAAATCAAGGTTTCAACTCAAGATTTCAGTTTTACAATATTAGTTGAAATTTAAAAATTCAACATTTCTTCGAATGATTGTAGCTCACCTTAGCTAGGAGATGGACATTTGGTTCAAACGTGATTGGATAGAGAATTCAAAACTGGACGTAGAAGTTTAACGAGATTTCAGTACCATGTGGTAAAGATTTTCTAGAAGATCTTCGGAAAACCTTCTTTTATTTTCACTTTAATTTCTCTAGTTTTGAAGTTAAAACTTTTCTGCCGAACCTTTTCGAAGCACTAGTGGTCAAAAACAATCGAAATAAGGTATTTCAACACTAGTGATGATGTTGGCTGCTATATGAACGATATTCATCTTCATGTATTCAACTGCTATAGATCACGATGATCTTTTTTTCTCTTTTCACTTACGAGGGAACCATCCGAAGTGGTAAATCGCTTTCTGATCCAATATAGTGAGTTATAGATTATCGACCATGCTGATTCCGAATACCCCGCCCCCTCCCCCCATAATAGAAGACCATCTGGTCTTCCCGCAAGTCGAGTTCTAAAGAGTGGTCTTCTATTGCGGTCAAATTTTGTCGCCTGCCAGTAAAAGACAGAGTTAGCAATATTTTCAATAGAAAAAGATGAGTCAGCCAACTCTACGTTTCAAAGTGCATTTCAAACTTGCGTCTGGATCAGTAAGCATAGTGAACCTTTTAGAGTTGCGACTCGAATCTATGAGTCTTTTACGAGTTTTATTTCAACTAGCTCACTATTTATTTTTATACAACATAAATTTTTCCTAACTTCCATGTCCAACCCAGGAAAGAAATACATAAAAAAAAGGGCAGTTATTCGCAAACCGGTTAATTACTGTAGTTTAGATCACATTCATAGAAATACACAGATAAGCGAAATATAACAGTTATTGGAGAGATAGGTGCTCTTCTATACTGCAAATTGTATCAGTCAAATCTTCGTCCAGCGGTTCACTTTCATTATCAACAGGTACAATAAAATCCAGCGACAACATTTTCGTGACTCTTCCTGGCTTCGCAATCGTAACGGGGGCAGTTACTAGTGCGGACAACATCGAGTCAATCGGTGGAGATACGGATATTTCATCTGTTGACCAAACAGGTTTATTCACTTCATATTCGCCGCAATTCGAACACCAACCGTCCCATTTTCTGTTGCTATTTACGAAATTGCAGCCCGTACATTTTCCACTGAATTTGGTTATCTCTGTCACTCCTGACCACCACTGATAATTCAGATCGTTCTGTCGGCGTGCAATTCCCTGTCGGCGAGATTGACAGACATCGAGTGCTTGACATTCGAACTCTAGTGGGTTATCATGAACAAGTCTTCTCAAAACACCAGCATTAGCAAGTATCTGCTGCTGTGTCCAATAGGGATCGGCGGTGAAATCGGACGTCGGATACTTTCGTATAGTAACATGTAGTTGGCGAACATAATCTTCGATCGTTTTTGCTCTTTCCCATTCCCCTCCAACATCGAGTACGGTTTGCCGTATTTGTTTCATGATTGAAATGAACCTGTTGGAGAAATCATCAGATTTTGGTGTGACCTTGAAGACTACGAAATTCGTATCTTTTCGATCATCTAGTCGATATTGCCCAGGGTGAATATATAGTTCATCAGTACTAAATATCTGAGGTAATGACTTGCTAATTTTTGTCTCTCGTTCGAGTTCGTTCAACTTTGTGCTTAGTTCATTTTCGATTGCTTGTAGTGTACCAAAATTCTGTTTATAGTTTAGTTTGAATTTGCCTAATGTTATGTGATAATAACCACTCCAAACGTCTGGAAATGTACCACCGTGTATGGGATCTAATAATTTGAAGTAGTGGTTGAACGTGTGATAGCCCTTCAGCGTATATGTATGATAGGGATCATTTACATGACAAACGACACCGTGTGTAACAGCTGATAGTCGCAAATTGACAGCATAACCGCCTTCTTCATCATCTGAAACTTTATTTTTCGTCTGACGATTAGTAGTGTTTTCTGAATTCCATGACGTGGCAGATGCAATGTGGTCATTTCGATTGCGTCCTCGTCCTCGAGAGTAAACATTCTGCGAACTGTTCATTTTATAGACGCAACGACAATTTCTAGAGTAACACCAAGCATGAAGCTGTCAGTTTCTTTTTTCAAGGATCCTGAGAACTCTTCATTTTAATTTTAAACTAGGTTGCACTCAAGATTCATATTTCTTTTAAATAATACCAAGTTATGTAGGATCAATCTGTAATAAATTCCACCTCCGAAGAAAACGCATTTTGATAATAATGAAGCAGAAATGGTTTATCTGGTAACTAGAAAAAGTAGGTAAGTTTCGAAGATCCTGGATATCAAATTTAATTTCCTAATTTTGATCCAATAAGCCCAACTTCGTACAATACGATTTTCAGGCTTAATAAAACCAAAGACCGTTTTCTAGCCTAAAGGTCAGCTGCTAGAAACTCGGTTTCGCCACGTAGCTTTAAAGGAAATTAAACTTACTGCATTTCATGTTCGAGACTCAAATTTCAAAAATGCTTCCTTCTATGTGAGAACCCTTAATTGAAATTGTTAAAAGAATTGTTTTCCACATCCGTATTCCTCCGTGACACGCCATTTTCGCGAACGCGATCTTGACTCTTCCGCGAATTTTCATAGTTCACATTTGAGTATTTTTGGCACTATATCGTGGGAAGATGGGGTGAGGGCAGTGAGAGTGAGTTCGAGAAGTAGTTTCACACACAACATGTTTTCATGATGCGAAACTATACATCTGTAACTGTATCACATGGTGACTATTCACCACCTAACTTCACTCGGTATTTCAGTAAAATAGTATTATGTCTACTCCAGACATCGCACAAGCAATTATCACAGAATAATGCCAAGAGAAAATTCTCAGGTGTTGCAGAAGGAACTGGAAGAAATTGTGTTTTCTCCGAATATTTTAGAAGAATCTCGTAAGGTTTTGTTTTTACGTGTAATATCGGAAAACTTACGAACGTACTTTTTGTTGAAAAACATCTCTTTTTAAAACCAAAAACTTACTGACAGCTTTGTTTGTTTAAAGCTCTAATATTTCTATGACAAATGTGGATTTTTCTCTTTATTATTAAACATTAGAAAAAATAATGACGTGTTATTTGCCTGAGAAACGAAGAAAAAATATCGTTTTATTTTCAAGGTAGAGTTGATGAAAGAAAATTAAAAACAATGCACACTACTCTTGATATTCATATTCAACTTCTACTTTATCTGAATTTATTGTTCAACAAAAAAACAATTTTCTAGTTATTCACCGCATCATAAACAATAAATATCCCATATGACAAACCAACTCGTATTGAAACCAGCGTGGCAACGAAAAAATGTGCCAGCAGATTCACCGAGCAAGTACACCTTTAAGTATCTTCCAGTTTCTCCAGTTCCTTCCGATCATTCTGATGAAGCTGGTTATGCGCTCCATTTGCGTCTATCGCCCTCCATTGATGGATTTGTGAACCTAAACACGGGCAAACGATTCGGTGGCCATAATGCGTTTCACGACTATATTTCAACGATAACAGACAACAAAAACGATCAAATATGCGATATCTGGGAAAAATACTTCCATGTAACTCTTGGGCAGCTTTATATGGGCGAAAAAACTCACAATGAAGATAAACTTCAGATAGTCGAACAAACGCTTTGCAATGTTCTGAACACTCTAGCCAAAAATCAACCTGAACTTCCAATCACGCTCGAAACCAATGAACTTAAAACTATTTCGGGTCAAACTCGCGCGAAAGGTCGAGCTGAAACTAATTTTGTAGTATTATCAATTAAAGAATCAGAGAAATTGAAAGAATTTTGGCGCTTTTCGAATGAAGTTTGTGTAAAAGTTCAAAGAGAATTTAAAAACGCTCAAGTGAAACTTGTACAGTTTGATAAGGTGCATATTACTATTCGTAAATACAGTAATTATATTGTAACAGATAATATGAAATGTATAATTAAAGAAAATCCATTACAGTTAACGTGTTCGGCACTCGATTTAGTTCAAGGACGGGATAATGCGAGAGAACGATTCAAAATTAATGGAAGTAAAAAGTGGTGGTACGGCGTTACAGAAATAGAGAAAGACGACGGAAAAGTGTGTAGTGGATGCGAAACAACAATAACTGAAGAATGGAATGGATACTGCTCTATCTGCAAAGAATATGAGAGAATTGCTCCGTTGTGGACTTCACACATTTCTCAGGTGAGAAACACTCGAGAGAGAAAGTGAAAAACTGAAGTATCGTGTTCAAACAGCGGACGCCTATCTGTGGAATTATTCTTACATACATTTATACAAAATATCAATGACTTTCACGCCATTTACATGCAAAGACGTTGCGGCAAACATTTGAACATGTAATGTGAATTAATTCTTCAGACAGCTGCCCGTTCTTTGATAGACATTTCATTCATTCACTTTCCCTCTCCAATGTATCTTACGAGGGAACATATGTAAGTGTCAAATCGCTTCCGGGCTGAAAAGATGCTAGTTATAGGTTATCAAGGGTCCTAAATTCGAATATCGACACGAGAGTTTCCCATGGGACTTTCAGGGACCCAAGTTTTCAAAGACCGAAAACTTATTTACAGTAAAAAAAATTCTGATCAGAGCAGATTGTAGAGCATGCTTCAAAACATCTGGGAAACCAGTTTTTAGAGGTTTAATAAGGTTTTTGGGCCCGTAAGAAGACTTTTTTCCGCTTTTAACACGGTGAAATTTGAAGATATTTTGTGTCTTTTTACATGTGTGTACGCGTGATCTTTTAGTATAATACTGACTGTACTCTACTTTTCATCTCTCTATTTTCTTTTTTCTATTTCGTGCATGCTCTGTAATCTGGTCTGATCAAAATCTTTTTTACTGTAAGTAAGTTTTCGGTCTTTGGAAACCTGGATCGCTGAAGCCCGGTCTCTAGAAGCCCCATGGGGAACTCTCGTGTTGATAACCTACAACTAGCATGTTTTTAGCCCGGAAGCGATTTGACACTTACATATGTTCCCTCGTCAGCTGAGACACTACGTGAAAATATATCAGCATATATCCATTCGTCAGATTATGCCGCAAAGTAAATCGAACATTGTGCGTGACATACTTCTTATCAATCCAAATGATACAGTAAAGGGGGCGGCGCACATTACAACCTAGGCGTATATTCATTGTGCATCAAAATTATGTGTTCCACCCTTTTCCGTTGTCATGGAAGAAGCGAAAGACAAATTTAGCTCAATATCATCCATTTTATCTTTCTCGATCTGGCAATAGTGCTAGTTCGGGCAAGGTCGATATTGCCTGTTTCGGCAATATATCTTGCCAGATGTATTGATCGACATACATTTATTTGTACTTTATGCACATTTATATGCGTACGAAGCCTTACTAGAAAATTTCTTTGTGAAACTCCCTCCAAGACTCACTTTCGGTCACAACCTCTTAAACTTGTGTCCATAACCTCTGAAACTGACGATCACAGTCACTCAGGTCGGCCGCAGCCTCTTACGTACCTGTCTGATATCGAGTGATATCAGGAGAATGCGTTTTAGGCGGTCACAATCTCTTAAATAGTCGGTCACAACTTGTTACGAGGACGGTCACCACCTCTTGAGAAGACGACTATATTTCTGCAACCATTTTTTCTAAGATCAGCTTTTATGTTACAAAGTTTTTTAGTTATTTTTGCATCGAGTGGCTTTTATTCTCCATTGACTTTTTTAAAAACATAATGGACGATTCAGTTATGAAGAACACGGACAATGCATTACTTGATGAACAGTGTCATAGGACATATAATTGAACGCCGTCGATTTAACTTTTGGTACCGAACGTACCACCCTGATAAGGTCGTTTATATAAATACATAGGAAGGTTAAGTGTAACAAGAATTGTGATTTAAGATGAATAAAATTCTGTCAAATAAGTGTGAACATATTCAATAAATTTCATGAGTGCTCTTCTTTGTTTTTATCTGTATTCATTCTCTAACTTTGTACTTTTATAGATAAAGTTCTTTTTGTGTGGAACAGTCGTATAGTTTTGTGGTCTAAAATGAACAAGACAGACAGACTATCGTTTATACTTTACTTTAAGACTTATACGAGGAAGAAAACTTTTTCCAATTCTCTAATAGACTCATCCAGGCGAAATTATTTACTTCAATAGCACATATTGATCTCGAAAATGAGGCTTCTTCCCTACCCAAGCAAAAACGACCCAATTTTTTGGGTTATTTATCTAGATTCAGGATGTACGTGGAGCTGAATCTAGATAAATAACCCAAAAAATTGGGTCGTTTTTGCTTGGGTAATCGGGCATATTGCCCGTTCCAGCAGTAAACCCCTAAAAGGTGCTTCTTCGCTACTCTGGAAAAATAAGCACCACTCCGCTGTGGGTAAGCGTCCTTTCACGCAGTTTTCGACGCTCTTTCAAGTGGTATAAGTCACTTTATGCGTCATCGCTTGCATTTTTGCGCTGATGCGTTGCGAGAAAAAATGTACAAATCTGGCCGAAAGGGGCAAAGTACTCCTTGCCCGATCAGACCATATTGCCTCTTCAGGCAATATATCTTGCCAGCACGGCAATGTCGCCTCATTGGGCCAGAAGTCATGACAACGGACTGTCAGAAAAGAACGACATAACTAACAACTCTTTCTAGCTACATCCTTGTACTCACCAGCAACATTCCAACGTAATTTCTCGAAACTGGTTTGATTTTTGATCATTATGTCTCTAAATTGTTGTTTATATGGTTCTATTTGGCATGTATTTTGAATCCTAAGATAAAGAATTGCTTGGCAGAAAGTTGACCGAGCATCCAGAAAATTAATCCCTATGCAGTTTTTCAACTCTTTCTTGTACTAAAGTTGGTTTTGGGCGATAGGTACAATAAGTTTTTATCAGTAATCGTTTTGGTGGTAATTTTAGCGTTTTATGTAGCGATCGGAATATACGGTTTTTTAATATACCTTCATTGGAATATAGTGCATGGGCCCTTCTGATTGAGGAATACACTATTAGTGATATATGTCAGACAATTGAAGGTAGTCAGATAGTGGAAATCACTATATATATGTAATCACACTGATCGTACTGACGAGGGAACATATGTAAGTGTCAAATCACTTCCGGGCTGAAAACATGCTAGTTATACGTCAGAAAAAAAGAAAGACAAGTCTAAGCTATCTTACCGAAATCTTATAAGATTCATATATTCCTTCGTAGAAGAATCTTATCAATAAATTATGTATTTCCATCGACTGTCTTATATAACCTCCTTATAAGATTTAGAAATCTTATTATATCTTATATAATATTATATTTATACTATATTATATCTTACTAGAAATCTTATAAGCTTATATAAGAAAAACCAACTTTCTTTCTTGTCATAAAGACTGCTCTTCTCTTTATGTATTTATACTAGACATGTGCGGTAACGCTAAAAACGTGTTACCGTTACCACCGCTTCGCCATGATGAATCAGAGAGTTGGGTTCGAAAAGCATCTATAGCCTCTTGAAAAGTTTCATATGTCAACAAAAAATTCTCAAAGCCCTCTGTATCATCTTCCGGATCGGAATAAACGTGGACATAATTCACTTTCAATATACCCACTGCTTCATCTCTTTTAGAGACGTTTGAAAATGAAATAATAGCGGTTCTCTCATTTTGTAAAAGTTCAAATTTTGTATTATAAGAGAAATTTTTTTTCCAAAAGCAGAGAGGGCGTACATTTCCCGACTGGCCCCGACACTGAATCCAAACATCTAACACTATTACTCTTTTTTTCTTTCTTTTTTGTTTTTTTGTTGACGGTTTATTAGTCGTGTTTAAACCATTTACTGGTAGTGAACTGCCTAAAAACGTCCTAAAAACTGTCTATTTTAAGTCGACCGTTTTACTGCTGTAAATTGGTGGCGCAACCTGCCTATTTACAACCAGTAAACCGTCTTTTAACGGTTAAGCTTCTTGTGAAAATTCGACATATGAGAATGCGGTTCACTGGCAGCTTTTAAACAGTCGAAAAACCACCTATCTACTGTGGTAAAATCATACCATCCAAACCATCTAAAAACTGTCTGAATGGTCTAAAAACAATCAACAAAAGCAATGTCAATTGCACATCAACCGGTAGTTAACTTTGCAGTTCTCAATGTCCTGGGTTGTCTTGTTCACAATCTGAGCATCAGCAGTAATGGTATTTTGGTAAAGGATTTTGTTACCGAAGGTTATCGCGGTAAAATTTTGAGATTTTTTACCGGTCTCAAATTACCGTGGTAAAAACTCGAAGTTGCTACCGAAGCGGTGGTAACAGTAACACGTTTTTAGCGTTACCGCACATGTCTAGTATAAATACATAAAGAGAAGAGCAGTCTTTATGACAAGAAAGAAAGTTGGTTTTTCTTATATAAGCTTATAAGATTTCTAGTAAGATATAATATAGTATAAATATAATATTATATAAGATATAATAAGATTTCTAAATCTTATAAGGAGGTTATATAAGACAGTCGATGGAAATACATAATTTATTGATAAGATTCTTCTACGAAGGAATATATGAATCTTATAAGATTTCGGTAAGATA
The DNA here is from genome assembly GCA_905250885.1 of Didymodactylos carnosus. Lineage (NCBI taxonomy): Eukaryota > Metazoa > Rotifera > Eurotatoria > Philodinida > Philodinidae > Didymodactylos > Didymodactylos carnosus. The sequence continues at coordinate 6,026 of CAJNOQ010002021.1, read as the reverse complement.
GCTTAGACTTGTCTTTCTTTTTTTCTATTCACATCAGCCTTGATTATCACAGAGTATATAGTCGTTTTATCAGCTTACACCATATTCGTTTGAAAGAAAAGAAATTTTTCAAAAAACCAACTTTCTTTCTTGTCATAAACACTGCTCTTCTCTTTACGTATTTAGTTCGTTTCGAGTTCTGCTTTCGAGTTCACTGCTCTTCTCTTTACCATGGTTTTCTGGAAGTCCTAATTCCTGATTTCTTCAGACCTTTTCAACATCACTACTAGAAAGACCATGGTTTAAAACCTCTGAACTCCATGTTTCATCAACTTCGGTTTAGTGCTTCGTTATGAAACAAACTTCAACTTTTTGATCTAACATGCCTTTTGGGATTTTTTCGTTACTCAATGTACTCACATCACCTACTTAGCAAAGCCTTTTTTCTGTATCTTATCGAAGTCCAAAACTTCGTACGCATTTCTGGACTTCATAGCACTTCAGACAGTCCGGGAGTGCCATGAAGTCCCAAAGTTCCGTGGAGTCCCGAAGTCCGCTTATTCCCCCTTGGAAAAAGGAACAGACATTTCCACATCACAAAGGAGAAGTGTATAACAAAAGGGAACAGTACCACACCATACATAAATACGCAATAGAAAGAAGGAAAAAAGCGAATGCCATGCAGCGAGAAAATGACTGTATAATTCAAAGTTCTGTGGAGTGCAAATGTCTACCTAACGTAGGCATTGCTTGATGATGATATAGATTTATATGAATATCAGCGTTTTTCCCGTCATTTTGCATACAACTACATAGAAGTTTTTCAACAGCTGCGCGATTCGGATATAAGTAGTGATGCTGATGATGATGATGAGGAGGAGGAGGAGGACTGGACAGATACAGTTGTGTTATTTAGAATTGTTCGTTTATAAGACTCAGTATCTTCGTTGGGAAGATACGGTCAAATTACCAACAACTAAATAATAGATGAAAAATGAAGTATTGATTCCAGTTAAATGACACTGTCCTCCGAGGGATGTCCTTCAGTGATTCAAATCATTGTGATCGACAAGTGATTAAATTACCAAAAATCTATGAATATCTTCACTATGGAATAATTGATATAAGCAATCTAATGAGTGTTATGAAAATATAGTCAGTGTGTTGATATATTAGTTTATTTAATAATTCTCTTGTTTATTGAAAGACGTTCCGTTGCTTTTTGTAAACGTAAATTAATTCCTGTATTCGGTATTGAAGATGGATTTGAATTCATATATTGAATTTTTTGTATTGCTTGTATTTCTCTGTCAATAAATCTTTGAGTTGTATCGGCAATATATTTAAAAAATGTTCGACAAAATATGCACGACAGTGGTACTATTTCCATAATATCGTTACCTTTAATATTTTCGACCTCCAAAATCCGTATAACATGTTCAATATGTTCAATAATTCCTGAAGAAACTTGGGAGCCAAGATATCCTTGACAAACAAGAAAGCGATCGGGTGATGCTGGACTCAGAGTAAATGGCTTAGCAATTGTTATTTTGTCAAAACTCACATAAAGTAAATAGAGTAAACCAGCGGTGAAACGTGTTAACGTTTCGGATATTTTACATACATAAGTTCCTCTAATACCAAGATATTTGAGAGCATAACGACATGATCGTAAAAACTTTTCCTTATACTTAGCTTCAACATTTCTTGTATTAATTACAGCTTCATATGGTATTGATACATCATCTATGATCAAATAATAATAATAATAATAATAATAATAATTGTCCTTTTTCTTCATCGGATTGAAGTTAGGGACGAGAGAGTTAAACGCCATTCGATCTTATTTTTTGATTTCCTTTCCCACTGTATCAAATAGACCTGTTCATTATTAAATTCACTCTTGAATATATGTTCAAGTTGATGTGTACTTGGATGATGTACTAGATAACAATCACGCTGACGAGTCTGATATTTTTGTGACTTTTCTGCTATAAATATGACGCCATAAATAAAAGCATTTTGTTGCCAATTAATATATTCAGCACAACCAGAGCCGTAACTTTCAGATAATACAATGAACCGTAGTGGTTCTTGAGGAAATGATGGTTGAAAGTCACTTACAACTTTCAGCATTTTATCAAGAGAGGCTAATTGAATGGCTACTTCGGGAAAACTGTATTTCTTCGAGCCTATTTCCTTTAACCATTCACTGAAAAATATTTGTTTTGATCGAGAACAAAATTGTTCCATATCTAATATACTTTCACGTAATTTGTATAGCCGTTCAACTGTTTGAGCGAGGACGAAAAGTGAAGAAATAACCGTCTTTAATTTAGGTGCAACAATAATACATTGTGAATTGATATTTATCGATGAAGGTGAAACGTCAGTCTCATCAAAAAACGGTTCACCAGGAATAACAGGTATTTCATTTGTAGTTTCAATAGTTGAAAAATGACTTGTAGTTACACCTTGAAGGAATGATCTCCGATTTTCAGCAACTGCTTGACGTTCTTTCTGTGTTCCTTTGACTTAAGAGCTCTTTGCCATGAAATCATACTATTTCCAACATTTTCACCGTCAAGATCTGTACTTTTAACAATACGATATTGGCTATCCATTAATTTAATATTATACTTTTGAATAAATTCATCTGTTACTTTGTTTATAAGTTTTCTACATGAATCATTCATAGATTTTGTCCATTTATCTTCGAGATCAAGATTTCGTTGAATAGATTCAATTTGTCTCTCAGTAAAGAATTCTGAACATTTTATCATTTCTTCTCGAAAGTTAGCAGGAACAAATTGTTCTGGGAACATGGCCATATCTCCTGAGGAAGATTGACCAACAAATTTAAGCAAGTTGTTCAAAACATCCATTGAGATACCCCGAAAGTTTCTACAAACAGCATACGTTTCAGCATTGGACGCAGGCGAAGAAGCTGGTTTTGATATTGAAACGTGATCAAAGAATAATGTTAATAAATAAATTAAACAAACAGTATGACATTCAAATAGATTAAACATTTCCATAACATAGCAGCCGCCTTGTCGCAATGATCCAAAAGCTGTGATAACTTCAGCAAATAATATTTCAGCTACACCTGCCTCTTGTTCATTCGGATTATCACTTGAATCCTTTGAGCCATCAGCTGTTACTAGTTGTACTTTATTTTCGTCAACACATTCTTTCCATATACCACGAATATTTGTTCGATTAATAATATTACCCGTATTATCTACACCGAAATACCATTGCTTCATTGTCTCCACAATAAATCGATCATCGATTAGCATCGCTTGAGTATCATTCGCTTCATTATACGGATTTAATGTAGTAGCCATCCAATGCCAGTTAAGATTTGTCTCATATTTCTGACGAAGAAAATGATTTGTTGCACAAATCATTGCACCGGGTCCCTCACATAAATGTAGTGTATAAAATCTTATACAATTATCATACTCATCTTTCAAATTTGGTATAAGTTCATCATATTTATTATAGAGTTCAGTTATTTTTGTCCACGCTTTTGTACACATTTCAATATTAGAATCTTTTCTTAATTTATAAACAATATCATTGGTTAAATTTGTTCTTTTCGTATGACGTTTCCATTCTTCTATAGGTTTATCATCTAGTGCACTACGATTTCTATTCAATTTTTCCTTCAACTGTATGAGTCTATCCATTGACCATATTTTAGTTGTATATAATTCAGGTATTTGATGGGCTTGAACGGATGAAAACCGAAAATCTTTATTAAATAGATATGGATATGTGCGATATAGTGCTTCGCTTTCATCTATGGTGGTATGGGTGGACAGTGGTGGACCGGCAGTACCTCTGTTTTGAGAGTTTGCTGATTGCCGTGAACGGTGATGATGATCATACTGGTGTTTTGTTTGCGAATTATAGTAACTTTGAGATGATGCTCGAAATGGCTGATTCCGATTAGGTGATTGTATAGATCGAGAGTTATTACAAGACATGGTCAATTTAATCTAAAATTTCCAGAGTAGATCTTAAGAATGCATCTTCCTTATTCCGTCAAAAACCATTCTTAACTCCATTTCTTTTTGACTGTTTTAATGAAACCTGATGCTATTTCAAAGCAAAACGAAGAATAACATGATTAATCAAATACTTAACAGTTTCAAAGGTTGATAACTGCTATATCATTATGAACTAAAATATTAAAAGATAATGTCATCAGCTTTCGGTTCATAAAGCTTATGACACATAAGCATACCAAATTCAAACTTCCCACATCATTTCAGTTTTCGCTTAATTATACATCAATCGATAGAGCTCGATGAACTGATCAAGAACATCTACGTTTTAGCTTAAAAAATTGGTTTCTGAATGAAAAATCTTCGAAATACTAGATGAATCTAAAATTTCAAAAATCTCTTCGGTTTCAAACTTTTTCATTCTTCTAACCTTTCGAAAGTTTCTTCTTCGAATTCAGCATTAGAAACTGAGTATGAGAATTATGCTTGATCGAGATTGAAGTCAAAGGTCTATCCAATATAGACGCCTTCGACATCCCCTGTGAAACGTTCTTAAACAATTTTGCAAACCTATCTAGTTTTTTGTGTGAATAGATAAAGCTGACCTTATTATTTTATTGGAACCGTCATTAAATGAGCTTTAAAAGTACGCTCTGCGTTTTCTGAAATTCCTCATCATTGCTGAGAAATTTCATCTTTTCTAAATCACGAGCGAAAACATCGAAATTGTTTCCGCAGTTCTCAACTTTCTCCGCTAGAAGTCACTTTTTATGCGATAAAACTATCACTTTCGGAATCATCGTCCTATTCGGACACTTTTGTTTTTTTCGACTTTTCACGTCGAAAAACTGACACACGACTTTGCCGCGAAGACTGACGAACGACATTTCCGTGAACGACATTACCAGGAAGACTTGTTTATTGGAAAAGAAGAATAATGAGCCTGGTTTTGCATTTTGTACATCATATTTTGAAACTTGAGTGAAGTTATGTTGCGAATAGTCATTATGTGATACAGTTACCGATATACAGTTCCGCATCATGAAAATATGTTTTGTGTGAAATGACTCTTGGAACTCACTCTCACACTGAGTATATAGTATATACTCACGAGGGAACCGCCTGAGGTGCTAAAAACCTTTTTGAGTGGGACTATTTTTAAAATGTAGACCCTCATGAACTATGAAGAATCCGAACTTGGTTCGTGCGCAATCAGCTTTGTTGCTGAGATATCGAATTTTTACTCGAATATTCCCCATAGGACCTGGATTTCGAGCAAAATTGGAGTTTTGAATTTCATGTTGCAACTTACCACATATTGTAGCCCAGATCAATTGTAGTCGAATGAAAAAAGCCCGAGCTCTAAACCTCTTTCTGTTAGGGTGAAAGAACTTTTTCAAAACGTGCTCCATGTTTTGCCGTTAGGGCCCATATAGAAAAAGCTCCTTCATCGCAGTGGAAAGAGGTTTGGAGCTCGGGCTTTTTTCATTCGACTACAATTGATCTGGGCTACAATATGTGATAAGTTACAACATGAAATTCAAAACTCCAATTTTGCTTGAAATCCAGGTCCTATGGGGAATATTCGAGTAAAAATTCGATATCTCAGCAACAAAGCTGATTGCGCACGAACCAAGTTGGGATTCTTCATAGTCCATGAGGATCTACATTTTAAAAATAGTCCCACTCAGGCGGTTCCCTCGTCAGTGTGAGAGTGAGGTATTGGTTTGTACATACTAACGGGTGTAACAGAAATAAACGCACTTTTTTATTTTCACTATAACTTCGTCGGGTTAGGTCCAATCGACTTAAATTTTTTTTTATTAAATTCGTCTTGGAAATCTCTACAAAAATATCTGATAACTAGGTTTCTGACAAGAAAATTGTTAGAGTTGTGGAACCAAAAATACGACTACTAAAAGCACCAACTTCATAAGGCAAAAAGTGATTTTTTTTAAATATCATCGTAGCAGTCTTAGATAGGAGATATTCGAGAAAGTTGAGAACTGCGGAAACAATTTCGATATTTTC
>CAJNOQ010002020.1:0-26857 GCA_905250885.1 Didymodactylos carnosus | reverse complement strand
TTTCCTGAGTACTCACATGAGTAACTGAGTACTCACTGAGTAACAATACTCAGAAATTGTTAGTAGTACCAAAATGAGTACTCATGCACGAATTATGAGTAAAGTCGTACTCATCGTATGAGTACTTTCACCAGGGTAATGTTTAAGCCCCCCCTCCTCCCCATCAGAAACGTATTTCGGTAACTAAAAGTTTGATCTGAACCAATCTTTCAGGAAATGTTCATCTTATGATTGTACTCTTTCTGCAAAATTTTGGCGAAGTCATCTATGACCGTTTCATAGATGTCGTTTAATTAGGGGTCAATATTGGTCTGTTCGTAGCTGCAAGATTTCTCCGTAACAAAGCGTCGTAATGAGCTCGGGAAGGTCTTAAACTGACGAAAGCACATGTGGCTTGAGATCAACAGATCCCGAATTTTGATATTTTACTTTTCAAAATAATGGTCAACGCCCAAAGTCCAAAATTCGAAAAAATCTCATTAACCTGCCCAAAGATGTTTCTCTAACCACATATCTAGACTGAATATCAAAAATCGGGCTGTATTAGTCTCTAACCACGTGTGTTAGCTACATTTTAAGACCAACCCGAGGTCCTTACGTCCCTCCGCTACAGAAAAATCCTGCAGCCACGAAGTCGTGTAAACGCGAAGTTCGCTTTTGACATAAAGTGGTGCTTGTTTAACAATGCATATTTTAGGGCTTCTATTTAAAATTGTTATAACTTTTGATGGAACATTGCCTGGTATTGGAAGACGCATTTTGATCAGAAATGTTTCCTCTACAGCCTAGTTGCTTTAATACTACTTTTCTCTCGATTTTGTATTGATAACACGCGGTTAGTTGAAAAATCAGTTTTTCAGCGTTTCCGGAAAACTACCTGAAAAAGTGCAAAAACTTTCGATAAAGGTCTTACTGTCATGAATTCTGACAGAGACATCTCGGGCTATCTAAGAAAGTGCTTAGCTTAATACTGACTTTCTTACAAAAATTTCTTAATTCTGACAGATGGAGTCCTTAATTCAAAATCGCTATATTCTATCTACTGAAAGTTTTTAGACGAGTTTTCCTTTTGTAAATTAGACTCTTCCCTTCCAAGCAGAACGTGACGTAATTCACTACGGCTTTGCATCGGAATGTAATAAACATTATCCTTGAAGTTTTAAAATACACTACTGAATATGTATACACCGCACCTTGTATCCTGTCGCTGCTGTCATCCACTAAGATACATTTTTTGAATGATAAGATGTAGACATATACTTTTTTCTTTGAAACATACAATAAACATGCATAAATCGGTTGAGAGGGTTCGAGAAATTACTCTGAAAAAGTTTGAGTCAGTGGCTTTCAACTTGACTTTGATCGGCAATTTCCAAAAATGACATTTTTATAAAAGTTACACATATTGACTGTATAAATGTGAAGCTGGTGAAATTCATCTAGAAAAAATACTTGGATTATAAAAGTCAAACAAAAGTCTTTTGAGCTAAATTCTTCATTAACTTCTTTTGTAGCTTAGTTTTTTAATGGTTGATCTTCTCATGATCATAAGTCTTTGATTAATCAGCCTATTTTTTTGAGAAGGCTATTTTAGAAATGTCTTTTTGTTCACTATTTGATGTTTGAAAATGCCATTGACATCATCACGTTTATTGTGTGTATCATTGAGATTCAAGAACAAAGCATCATCGTCTCATGTATCAATCATTATTTTAAATGTTCTTTAATTTTGCCTTTATTATATTGTTAAAAAGAGTCATTGATGATGATGTGAAAACTGATGCGTCAATTAAAGGTCTTATCCTTCAAATTATGTACGGTTGATTTAAGAAAATAAGTAAATAAGAGTTCCTATTTAGTAGTCCCTACATCAAACTGGTGAAATTTTCCAAGATTGATGGACATTGGTCCAAATATTGAAATATAAGCTAATTTGGTTCTGACGATAATAAGCCGGCAACCACTTTCACAATCAGAGCCGCAATAGAAGCCTAACATTAAGGGCGTACAAAACAAAATTTCTCTCTCTGAGGTAGTGTAAAATTGATAAAAAAAAATTTGTACGAGAAATGGTAGATAAAATATCAAAAGCTTTTTCAATTATTCGGGGGGTCCGTACCCTCTCGTTATTTGCAACCTTCTTCACAATCTTTAACGCAGGTATATTAGTTTCTTTCTCCTCTCTATAAAGATAAATTGCGACTAAGGCAAATTATCCTTTGGGTCCTCCTTACCATCATGTGACGGCTATTTTGCGAGACAATGCTCAACGCGCGTTAATTTTGTTAACGCTTTAATTAGTGATGCTCTCGGCGAATAACTCTATAACCATTCCGGAGTCGACAAATTTGTGTTTGCAAATAAAATCTTTAATCTTTTCAGTCTGAATTTCAAGTCAATTAATTTTGTCATTTGTACTGTTAGAAGTGGCTTTTAGAACTGAGTGTTAAAAAAACGAAAGCTCTTCTTATAAACGTACGTATTTTCTCTTGTAGAAAAGTGGAACATGTATGCTAACTTTCAATTCAGTCGTGATTTAAGTATAAAAAACTCAGGTCTGCGTAAAAATTGTAAACACACTCGGCTGCTAGCGGATAAATATACACATGTATTTGCGTATTTTTTTGATTTTTGGAAATCTTATCACTCTTTCTATTTTTATGTTACCCGTTTCAACGAACTGTTACGTGAGATTCGCCTCTTCCTGCGTTTCCCCGAAGCGTTCATCTTTTAGACCCATATAAACATGTCCGCAGTCTTCTCCATAAGTGTCAGAAAACAAAATGTATGCTGATCTTCAAATGCGAGAGTGTACATAGTTGTGACCAATAAATGTAACTAGCACCGTTAAAATCTCCGTCCGTCTCGCATGTACCTTTATGCATATATGTAACGGTATTTTTCCGGTCAACAGAGATACCGGTTTTTTGTTTGCTAATAAACAACAACAGTAGTTCAACAGGCAATCAATTTATTCGAATCGTCTGGAATATACTAAACTAAAATGTGATCGAGAAAAATTATGAATATTTTTAAAAAAAGAACTGTACTTAGCCACCTTATTAGCTCTCTATGTTCCGGCTTTTACTCGATTTATATCTTACGCAACCGATCAATCCGTGTGTATACGTTCTGATAGAAGAGATTAACATTTATATTTATGCGTTCTATATATACGTTCTTAATGTGTTAACAAGTTTGAGCATTATCTATTTTTCTTATCAAATATATAAAGTAACAAGTTCAATAAGACAAAATGAGAAATTGCCACTAGATGAGAAAAAATTATTTGTAAAAGGATTTTGTCCTAAATTAATCGAACAAACATCGACAGGCAAGAAGAAAATGATGACCACCATCACCATCACATATACGGGAGGTTCAACGTAAATATTTACATCAAGAAAATGAGAGAAAATATGCGACGACAACGTTAATTTTTCTGTTTCAATCAATCATAATGTGTCTACGTTAAAATTAGACACGTACACTGAACTTAGCGCGAGTGACCGAAATGAGGATTAAAATGCCGACTACACACCTTTCTCCTCCTTTTCTTTTCATCTCATCATTTCGGGTTTTAATTATTATATTGCATGTAGTTTCAGAGTGTCGCGTCTTACACGTAACGGGAACACAATCAGAGAAGGTCATATAAGATTAATTTTATACTTTTATGTTCGTATAAAAAAAAAACTTGAAAAATTCGATGCTAATCTACCAGAAGAAAATCCAAGCAGTTTCCGCCTTCTCTAATTCCTGATCTCTCTCATTTTTCTTTTTCAAATCACTTTTTTTGAACAGTACAATAATCCTTTTTTTTTCTTCGCTCTCTCCCTCTCTTTCGCTCTCTCTCTCTCTCTCTCTCTCTCTCTCACACATAGAAATGTTTTCGAATTTTTTTCTTCGCGCCCCTTGTCCTTCTACGCTGGTATTTGTTGAGTAGTAATTTTGACTTTAGCCTATCTACCAATGGAATTTTAGATGTAGGCGTTCGGTATTAAATGATCTTACGAAAGAGAGAAAAAGAGAGAAAAAAAAGTACATTTCTCTAATTTAAATGTGTCAATTAAAAACAGTTGTGAAGTCACTAAGTGGAGTATCATTTCATTTTTGAGATTGAACGACGGAGAGGAAAAGGAAAAGAAAGAGAGACAGAAGCAGAGAGAGCAACATTAGTTCCTAATAAACAAATATTTAATTAAGTTTAGTATAAAAAAGAACAATTAACAACACTTTAACTTTTAAAATCATCAATAATAATAGAAACAATAATTGTTACATAGCCGCATGCTGGTATGAGGCAACATCTTTTTATCGGTAAGTAGTAAAACATAAGTTTTCCTATAATTATGAATATACGATTATGTCTCTTTTGAAGTAGCAGTTCTCCCTTTTCTTATCTATTTCTTGTAGATTATACCATTTTGTAGTGTTCGTGAGAAACATCTGTGTAATTCATTCTATACATTTTTTCTTGTATATGCTAGATGCGTCAGAGTGACTTTTTCGGTGACTTTAACACGAGATACTATAAACAATAGGAATATGGATCTGCATTTAACTCTATGACGATAGAGTGTATATTACAGTAACTACCTATTTGTTTTAGGTTTCCTAAGTGTTTTTCAAGCAATAACCATTTATCTTCCATATGAAGTGGCTTCATTCTCGCGTTGTCCTCCAAGTGGATCATCCGACATCTCATCTACAGGCTACTACGACGATTCCAAATTTTGCAACGTCTACCACAAATGCAATTGCACAAGAGCAGAATGTCAAATTATTGAATCGCATGTGTGTCCAATTGCAAAAGTTTATTCGAAAACTAAAGCAACGTGTGTAGGTTGGTATCATCCATTTAATCATAGATTTATTTTCAACATTGCATTGAACTAATCTCTTTTTTCTGTTTTTTTTCCAGATATTGAACAAGAAGGATGTGAAACAACATATGTTCAGTGGGTTCAAACTCATAGTAGTACCGACCCAAATTCAGGTGTTGCCTATATAGTGTCCGATAGTCTTCAACCGTCAACATCTACCAAACATTTTGAATGTCAACCAGGTGCACAAGGCCGTTTTTCTGATCCGAATATTTGTAATGTTTTTCATGTGTGTATCCAACGAAATTCACAAACTGTCGATCAACCGTTCATGTGTCCTTATCCAACAATATTTAAAACCATCTCATCAGATAAAATGTATTGTGCACGACCAGAACCCTACGACTGTAAGGGGAAAGCTTTTTATCGTGGAATAGAACCAAATGATGTAATGGGTAAACCTCTCGTGGATGATTCGATATCATACCGTTTACCAGAGAATACGTTGATCATTGAGAATTGCACAAAGAATGGTTTATATGCGGATAATTTCTATTGTAACGGATATCACAAATGTATTAATGGACAAGATCAACAGTATCTATGTGAAAATCAGTTACTATTTAATCCAATATCAAATGTTTGTGATTATCCAATTAATGTTGACTGTGGAGGTAAGTAAAGTGAAGTAAACTAACAAGTTATCTAGTGTAATATGGGATTCATTTTTTAGGCAAATCTTTATTACGCCGTCCGTTAGGTTTTTCAAATGGTACATTGGTAAATTCCTCGTACATCATGGTATTTGGTAGTGAACTGCGTCCAGAATGTCCTGATCGAACTCAGAATGTTCTCGTATCTGATGTCAATTATTGTAATGTATTCTATCATTGTCAAGGCGGTCAAGGCTCAGTGTATATGTGTAAAGATGGTCATGCATTCGACATTCACAATGAACAATCCCAGGGACAAGGAATTGGCTCATGTCGTCTGGAAGAAACGGTTGATTGTGAAAATCGTCTTATTCTAACATCAAATGGAAAACATGAACCAAAACAAACCATCATCAGTAAAAATCAACTCAACTTAATGTCATTAATGAATAATGATGGTAGTAGTGGTTCAAACAACCAATTGTCAAAATCATCAAAAACACTTCGTTCAAAATATTCAAATTTTATTCTGTTACCACCAACGTTGAACCAAAAAGTTGTAGTAAATGTTCAATTTGACTGTAAGGGACGAATTGATGGCCACTGGAGAGATACACGATATTGTGATGTATTTCATGCATGTATTGCTGGAGAACAAAGACGTTCTTATGGATGTAATCAAGTTGCAGAACGCTTTTTCTTTGACGATGTTACACAAAGGTAAGTACTTTAGAAATGATCTGCTTACTTTCTGTCAAATATTTGAAACAATACTATAAGTTCTTATTTAGATGTGAATTTACCTCTCAAAATCCTAATGGTTGCCAAGCAAATCAGTATTATACCGCAATTGAAGAGCCCCCATCTCTACCCGGTTCTTCTCTAAGTACTGCAGCACCTACAGAACCATGGAAAATATTCATACAATCACGAGAACAATTTACCTGTGCTGGTAAATTCGATTTCATGTTCATAATATCCTATACAAATGTTAATTTTTCTCTAGGAAAACAAGACGGATTTTATGCTAGTCGTTGGTGTAATACTTTTTACCGATGCTACACTGGTATAGCCAGTGCCTTCTTGTGCCCAAAAATGCCGAGTGGTGCTCGCTTATGGTGGGTTCAACATGGAAGTCCTCAAGGTGTTCCACAAGAAACGGCTTCGTGTACATGGCCATGTGAAACGGGCAGAAGATGTACAAGTTCTGGTGGAATTATTATAGATAACGGGAATTCCATCAGTGAAGGTCAACAAGAAGCCGATTCCGTATTCCAATCGTCGTTGTGTACAACGCCTGGCTCATCATCAGGAATAACCGGGGTAGGTGCAACACAACCACCATTCAATTCGGGATCTGGATCTGTCGGCATGGGAGCTGGAACTGGAGGTCATATATTGGGCACGGGATCTTCTGCAACAAATTCAGGATCTGGCAATGGTTACCAGACAGGAGTTGGTGGCACCGGTTCAATACCTGGTTCAGGAAATTTTGGCACAGGCCCACAGTCATCAGGATCGACCGGTCCAGGTGCAGGAGGTAAGAACTTAGCATTTATCTGATACTTCTGAATTACCGTTTATAAAAGTTTCACAGGTTTTAAACTGGAAATTTTGCTGAATGTTACTCACTTATTTTTAGTAACATTTACTGTTGACAGTAATATCTCATGTATTGGTCAAGCGGATGGTGCATTTTTGTCCAGCCGTTATTGTAATATATTTCATCGTTGCGTTAGCGGCACTCGCCGAGATTTTCGATGTCCACGAGCGACCAATACTCCCTACGATTTATGGTGGAATCAACAAACACAGCTTTGTGATTGGCCGTGTCGAATACAATGCCAAGGTCAGATATACGGCACACAAGGAGCGAGTGCCCAACAAATTCGCCAAGACGACTCAATTTTAAATCGAAATGAATGTAATGGATATCAAGTACAAGCAGCTACTCCATCAGTTTCAGCTTCGGCAGCCTCTTCATCAAATCTTAATCAAATCCTCGGTGGACAAGCAATGGTTTATTCAGCACCAGTTCAAACTTCAAGACTAATTGAAAATCCCGATTTGAATTTTGTATGTAACCAACCGGGAAAATATGCATCGCGAAGATTCTGTAATGTTTATCATGAATGTGTTGATAGTGGTGTACCACCAAGTCAATCATATGAATGTTTAAACTCATTTTTTGATCGTAGTCAGGGTATTTGTACAACGAAAGATCAAGTACCATGCATGGGTGGCATTTTTCCATATGATTCAATCCCCGTCGATAAAAATCCAGACGCAATTACTTGTTCGACTCAAAGTGGCTTCTATATTCACAGTTCAAGACAATTTTGCAATATCTACTATATTTGTGATGGTATTATTGCTGCACCCACTACATTTCGATGTTATGATCGTCAAACTGGACAAGAAGGTATATTTGATCCATTTGCTGAACGATGTGATTCACGAAAAAATTCGAACTGTCAAAATTCTATACTAAATTTTGGTGAACAACAACAATATAAATCGATTCCAGTTGACTATCAACGAATAGAAAATATTCAACCATTGTCGTGTAAATCAGATCAACAATATCTTATTGAACATGAACAATATTGTAATCTATATCATTCATGTAAACAAGGTCAGTGTAACGTTTTTCTAGAGATTTTAATCTAAACGCACAACTTCAATTTGTAGAAAACAGTAACTTCTCATTTAACTACTGTCTTTCAGGTGATTATCGTATTTATGCATGTATATCAACATCATCGGATCCATCTCAAGATCAAACGTCCTATTTCTATCAATCGAATGGTCAATGTGCAGGACCTGTCCCTGCTATATGTCCAAAAACAAAATCTGTTTATGCTTATTCTCGTCTTCTACCCACAACAGAATCTCAACCTCTTCTCATGTTAAACGATCAACAACATAACTATGGATCAATTCCCATTCAAGAACGAGTTAAACCACAACCAGTTTGCAAGTTAAACGACAATTATATTATTGGACATGAACTCTACTGTAATTTGTTCTATGGGTGTAAAGATGGGGAATTAATATTATATGCTTGTATCGATAGATTAACAGGTACGTACCGAAATATGATATCAAATCATCAACAGTGTTGCATAAATTAGCTCTGTTCTATTAGGTACTTATGGTGGCATATTTCAATCATCTACTGGTAATTGTATTATTCCCAGTCAACAAGAGTGTCCAACAAATGAATACTTTCAGCCAATTGTATCCGCCGAATCTCAACTTTCACCGAACGAAAATAATATTGTTACAACTTTGACTACCCATCGTCCTAGTAGCGTGGCATTTATGTCATATACAATGCTAGAACAAAATAATCTTACATCGCGTCTAAATTCTTCGATATTTTATGGTGTTCAATCATTATTTTCATGTAAAAATCGTCAAGATGGATATTATGAATCGGAATGGTGTAATGTATTTTATCGATGTTTTAATGGTAAACGAATGGATGAACGATGTCCACCAGGACAACCGAATCTTCAACAGGGTCAACCACAATATGATTTATGGTGGACACATCAAAATCAAGAATATAATCATACTCATCCACATTATTTCGGTGGAAAAGATTATATGAGTAGATGTGAATGGCCATGTAAAATACAATGTAAGAAGCCGATATGGGTATCGAAAGATCAACAACATCCTGTTGATGCTGATATTGTCAAACGTCAAGATCAGCAATTGAGACCGGATTGTTCAACATATAATAGTCGAAAAATGAGTGAGGGCATGATCATGTATTCGGACATTCCAAATCCGACAAATTTTTCTACCTGTCCACTAAGTGATTACCGTCAACGTGTAGCAGATTCAAAATATTGTAATGTATTTCATGAGTGTACAAATGGTAAAGTAACCGGATCATTCTTGTGTATCGAATCACAATTTGATCAAAATGAAAAAGATTGTGTTTCATTCACCAATTATTGTCAAGCAGAAAAACGATATTCATACTCAAGAAATCGTCTAGCAGCACAACAAGGAGCGTATTATGAAGCAATTGAAGTTCGAAGTGTTAATCCAAGTGGTTATGAATGCATAACAGTACGTGATTTTTACACATTCAAATTTGTGTTTTCAATGTTTTTCTTTTCCTAGGATGGTATACATACCGATCCAATGTTCTGTAATCTATTTCATGCTTGCTCTGGTCGTACACGTCGTACATTTCAATGTCGACAGACTGGTACAGATGGTATTAATGATGGTGTATCTACATTCGATTTATCAACAAAAAGTTGTGCAAAATTCTCTACTCAATCGTGTCAAACCATCTTATACAATCAAGAATTTGTCATTATTCCTGTCATGTTTAAACCACCGAGTGTCTCTCCATGTGGAAAAGAAGGTTTCTTCCCCGTCGTGGATAACATGTTAGCATCACAATATTGTAATATGTTTGCATGGTGTCCCAAAGGACATGGCGAGGCTAAAGTATTTGAATGTGTACCGTCGTTACCAGGTGCTCACGCGGGTGCATTTGATTTATCACGTCGTTCTTGTAGTTCAAAAGCCACTTGTCCGAAAGCACGTTTATCTTCACCTCATAATACATCGTTGTTGGCCCTAACCTTACGTCCAAAAGTAGTTACAATTGGTTCGCGTAAACAATTTTCATTAACGAGTACAATGGTTGAAAATGGTTACATTGCACTAGGTACAGATTTTCAAACAACATTTTCATGTCCACCAGGCTACATGGGTTTCTATTCGAATCCGAACTATTGTGATGTTTTCCATTATTGTTATGAAACTGGAGAATTATCATCCTTTGTATGTGCATCAATGCCAAACAGATATCAATTATGGTGGAGTCATCAAAATGAAAATCCAAGATCAGATGTAAGTTTAAACACATTTGATCTTAGAAATGTTTAATCTTACTGTTTATATTTTCTCTTAAGAATATTTTCTGCGATTGGCCGTGTAATTTACAAGGTGTTTATGCATGTCCATCGTATAAACAGATCTTGATGCGTGATCGTCAACCTGTTGGTAGTGTGAGCCAACGTGAAGTAGTTGAAGCAACATGTTCATCAGCTCAAGTACCTGTCACACAAGAAACGCCAATTTATACTATTTATCCACCATTTAATGGTAATGCACAACAAGCGCAGGGTCAAAATGGTCAAATAGTTGGGCAAGACGGTCTAACAACATTCTATCAACCATCACCACCAGGTTTGTTTCAAAACCGATAGAGTTCCGAGATATTAGAAAGCAATTCCGTTTCAAGCTGAAGAAACAAAAATTATACAAAGAAATTAATGCTTTGATAGAGGAGAATGGACAAATATTAGGATAAAAGATCGTCGGTTTAGACTCTTAGGGTATAAAAAGAAAAAAACTTTTCGAATGGGGGTAGGTGAGAGAGTTTGAGAGGATAAAACCAACTCCCTAAATCGCTACACGACAGTGTTGCCTGTTCTTCATATGGCGAGCCTGAACCCACATTTGTGTCAATCATCGTACATCAGCGTTTGTAGAGAGACTGAAGAGAGACATAGTGTTGTATTTTCAAGTCATTTCACCTTCGATATAGTTCCCTTTATGTGGGGATTCATAAATATGCCTACTAAAATTGGCGGTATTTGTTCAGGTATGAGTTCTGGTCAGTTAGGTTATCAACCGTGTTCTCCATCGAATGAATGGTACGTTAGTCAAACAACGATTCGCTGTAGTTCAGCATTTGCTGCTACTGGTTATGCTCCAGATCCAAAAGATTGTTCAAAATATTATCAATGTGATCAATCAGTTGGCCAAGATGGAATGTCAACAGGTATGATAGACACTTTTCGCCTTCATACACTTTACAATAAGTATTAAGGATATATGTTATGTGTAAAAATATAATAAAGAATATTGCACATTCTTTTAATCCATTGAACGAATATAAAAAGCTTGAACGTTTTTATGTGAAAAGAAAAACGTAATCGACTTTCTTTTGTTCTTCCATTATATTACATGTCACATACACACACACAATTGTTTTAGTTTAATCAAGTAGTCCTGTAATCATCCTTTGTTTTGTCAAACACGTTGCTGTATTCTTTTCGATACGTGTTTTTATTTAATTTAATACATCTTTAACAGATATTTCAGTCAACAGGTATATAGTAGTATTTAACGAATGAATGTTATAGTTACATCTTAGAATATTGACTGTCATTAAACATAAAAAGCAAAGCCGAACGGAACAGATGGATGAGAAAGTGTTCATAAATAGAAAGAAAAACAGGACTAATTTTAATAATGTCTTGAGATTATAAGTAGAAGTAGTTTTGATATTTAAACTCAACTTATCTGGACTAAATAAATTTTGTTTTACACCCGCTTTTTCATTACAGAAAAGCTTAGGCCTTGGCAACTTGAACTGGCCCTTATTATACGCGCAGTCCTCGAGACTACTTTTCTATAATTTTTCTCTCAACTAAGTTGAGAATATATACATCATAGAACATCACCAAAATAATTCGATGATAAAATTCTAACGTATATAGAGAAAAGACAATTTCATAGTTAAAATTCTCTATGAATTACTTGCGTTTACTGTGGTTAACGAAAAAGGATGATTTTGATATTTAAACTCAACTTTGTAATTCAAGTTTTCAACGCTTGTTTTTCTATAATTCAAAAGCGGTTGTATAATAAATTTATTTAATATCAGTTTAAAAGATGATACAATGCTTGATCGTGAATAAAAGTGTCGATTTTATAATCACTAATAACTTTTGGGGTACTGTCTTAGAAAAAGTTACTTTAGTCAAAAAAGTTTTATATCATGACTGTCGAGAGCATCTATCGATTGCTTAGACTGTTGATACAGACAGTTTAAATGTTAAAGCATTGGTGTGCTTTTTATAGGTGTATTAATGCAATGTATCGCTGGTCTTTGGTGGGATCAACAACGTCGAAGTTGTGTATTACCATCTGAAGTTGCTTGTAATCCATTTAATATTATTAATTCACAAGGACAAGCAACTGATGGTAAGAACGTAAATAGGCTACATTTAAGTCCATTACATAATGAGTGAGTTTTATCTATTTATCTAGTTGGCGGTTATCCACCACAGCCACAACAGCAGCCATCTGTTTATCCAACTGTTGGTATTACAACACCATTTGTCTATCAACCACAAACACCGGTTCAAGTACAAGGTATTTTGAAGACAATCTTGTCTATACTCTATATCTCTAATTCATTCATTTTTTTACACTTAGGAGCACAAAGCGCTCCTTGTCGCGGTGCACCATTGTGTATTGATGTTGGGCTAAATATTCTTCAACAAATGAAAGCAATACCAGGCAGACCAGGATGGTTGTAAGTACAGTCTATCTAACAATGTCAATAAATTTCACAGTGATAGCATCTTCTTCAATTTCTAGTTATAAATGTGACAGCCAATGTGCATTAGAAATGCGTTGTCCACCGGGTCTTATTTTCGATGATTTATACCAACGCTGTGAATGGCCATCATCTCAACAACAGCAAAATGTATTGGGTAGTTTAAGAGATAAAAAGGACATAAATGAAAAAATTCCGCATGTACAATCAGTAGATAAATTATTACACTCAAAACTTCATTCAACATCGACAATAAAATCGAAGCAACGAAACGATAAAGCAACAAAACGATTGATACACAGTGAAAATAATTTATCCACAATTCCACCATCACCAACTACTACCATCACCACCATTGCTACATCTTCTAAAACAGCTAAATCTAAAAGTAAAATTATGGAACCATAGATCCAATTACGTGTATAACACACAGTTGTTTTTATTTTGATCTGTCTGATATATTGTGCTGTAATACAGCTTTAAAAAGAAGTTCGAAATTATTTAATTTTAATCTGAACAGTGTGTGAAATATTCGTTAACCATTGAACAGAACATGTACTCAATTTTCGTTCGTTATAGGTGTTGTTTTTTTCCATCTGTTTTTCTTTTTGTTTTTGTTAACCTGTTGTACATAGAGTTTTTTCTTTTATTACATAGATAGATGAGAACGATGTAAAACAAGTGCAGTCACTTTTCTATTTCTTTTCTTTTGTTTTCTGTTTTTAAAATAAAATATTCTAATAAATTTGAAGTTTATTAAAGCGAATAGCTAGTTACTGTGAGACTATTATAGAGAATAATTATGATCAGATTTTAATACAAAACAATGTTCTTTTTTCATAATTGAGAATGAACACTATTCGATAATCTCGGTTCGGAAAGCTTAATCAGCTATGAAATTTTATCAAACCTCATTAAAATGTATGTTTTGATTCAGAGATAAAAATACTGGTCAACTCATTCAGCTCTCTGCATCTGGTGACGGAGTTAGAACGGAATTTGTTACTTTCAGGAATTGCAGACGTGATTTCATCAGACTTTCTAGGTTTGAATCAACGATTAGAAAAACCCTTCCTGAAAATAATAAACATTTCTAAACTCTGAGAAAAATTTAGAATAATACAAAAATTAGATAACTTAGATTATCACAAATATTAAAGAATAGTATTACTATGATCAGGAAGTGATTATGAAACCCACAGCATTAGATAGTTAGCTAAGTCAGGCTCAAAAGTGCTAGTAAGATATTCAACTCTGAAATGAGAAACAAAAGGGAAGAAAAATAATTTTATCCCGTAATTCATGTACTTTGATTCAGTAAACTGCATAACCGATCGAGCTTTTCAGACTAAGCTAATTGTTAACTAGTGGAAAAATTATATGGTATTTTTTACAGATAAATTGCTCAGATCATCAATATTAAGAGCTAATGTTTCAACACTGAATAAATAAGAGAATTTAATTAGGATTCATTCTCCTTACGAAGACTAGTAGAAATTACATGACTACTCTAATACTCTGATGACTTCAATAATGCTATGATAAAGTATGACATTGTTCCATTGGAATTTAGGATTATGTGTTGTAAACTATTTTCGATCTTCTTCGCGATAACTATCAGATTCTATCTATCAAAATATAAGAATTCTACTGTAAAATCAATAAATAATCCATTAATTCATCGTTGTTATCCAATTATGTGTCTTTTACATAACTCAAATGATTGAAATTTCGTTTGTTCTAATTTTGACTTAAGCTTATGTATATTTCGCTGTATGAGTACAAACTTCTTTTTTGATTACATTATGTAAGACGATGCGATAGACATGTTATTCAGTTTTCAAATTGACCTTTCTCCTTACATGATGATGATAATCTTAACTTAAAAAAAACACTAAGGGAATATGTGAAATTTATTGTTGGCTTAGTTAACAATTAAATTGAATTATTGACATTTTTAATCGGATATATATGATGAATATCATCTTTACACAAGACGTGAAGCTGATGAAACTTTAACACTAATTTTTTTCTTTATTTTACATAGAGCTACACTTATATCTCACACTGAAGGCATACTTTTCAAAAACATTTTTATATAATCAATAGGGTTTGTTTCCATTACACAAACAAATTCTTGATTAGCTGAACGAACTCATGTTACCAGTGGAGAGCCAACGTTTAGTTATTGTCTGTAAAAATCACCAAAAGTTTAGCCGATGCAGTTCTCAGAATTTCATGAAAATCTAAAATATATTCATCGACTCTTGGAACTAACAGACATTTCACAGATCCATTATCAAGGGGAAAAACACCACTAGCGCTGAAAACGTCTACAGGCGGTTGTGATCTATTTACTATAATCCAAAACTCTTAGATAGGTCGAACTGAGAAAGAGCCTTCGATGCTTGGCACTGTCATTGTGCTGTCACTGTCAACGGGACACCGGCTGCCGAAGCAATGCAGCCATTTATTGACTCTTGCTTGCAGTCAAGGCGCACATTACAATACGGTATTTGCTAATGTGCGGGCACATAATTTTGCGCACAACGGCATTAATTTCATATGATCCTAGACCATCATTCGAGGGAATTAGCACACATGTTTTTGATAGATATTTACTCAAGAATAAATCGAAACATTTGCTTTTGACTACATTTTCATACCTTTATACAGTTGATGTTATTCGAAGAAGTTTATTTGAGTCAATTGGTTTTTTACTGTTTATGGCATGGCGAATCTCATTATGAATGAGATAACAATGTTATTGGTTTTGTGCTGGTAGGATAGATCATCCTAACAATTCTTTTCATAGGCGCACGTAATTAGGTGAGTACAACACTGTTCTGAATAAATACGATAGTTTTCAGTGTATTTTGATCTGTACATCCAGAAAACGTGTATCAATGAGGTAAACACTTATCATTCTTCATGATAAAACTGAATTGTTAAAAAGATGTGTACATCAAACTGATCGTTCTGTGATATGAAGTGAGATTTTTTCCTGGTAGAACTTTTTGTGTCGAAGATCTTGAGTGAATCGAGTTATTAGATTTCAAAGTATTGTGATGAAAATATTTTTACATTTTCTTTCGAATTTATTCATTCATTTCTTATATGACAGTCATTACCATTAGACATACAATTGTATGTAGTAACAGGCTCATCCTTGGACAGCTGTGTTCAAGAAAGGAAACAGTTCGAAGTTATTTTGAGTATGAAAATCGTTGCAGTTCCGTGTAAACAAGAGCGTGAAGCAAAACGGTGATTCAGGAATTATCACGAACTTGGTACAAGAGCTCAAGAAATGTCAAAATGTTCAAGATCTTGACTTCTGGGAATTTCTTGAATTTCTTATCATTCTTACCAGGATCTTAAGTTAAGATCAGGTTACAAGAAATTTCACTAGGGTTATTCGTGATTTTTCGTATTTTTTCACTGTCATCTGCTTTGTCTTGGGTTTACCTTCATAAGGCTGTCAGAGTTATGAAGAACGAAAAAATACTCTCAAAGAAAATTTACCTTCTATAGGCTTGACTATATTTAATTTTAAATAAATAATTTAACAAGATTTACATTGACTATTGATTACTATCGTGCTTAACTGGTTGATTCGTACGGTATGTAGTTGTAAATAAACTTAAAGATGTATTCATAACCTTTTGCTTGAATGTATTACTCAAAGCAAGACACTCTTGAGATTAACCATGTCAACCAGTCAAAAAACAAACTGAATTGAATTGAAGCGTTGTTTTCTTTGCGTGGCCAATAGTATATTCTTATTTTGTAGATAAAACTATGCATTATCAATATATAACATCATGTGTACATTATTACATATTAGCAAAAAGAAGGAGAAGGCCTTGGACAGCAAGTAAACTAAGCAAAAAATTAGTTTAATTTATTCAATCCTTTTCTAGATTAATCTGAGGTTTATTATATTTCTCTTACCACATACAATGATCGCTACAACGATACGTTTTTTATCAGATACTATCCAAAAATTCTCAGTCAAATTCTTCTTCCTCAAACCTTCTTGATATTCCAGCTTATCAAATACCATTCACTTCTTATCATAAATAAAGATAAAAAATTACTATTTCTATAAATATCAATAGAACAAGATATTAGCAAGATAAACCTTAATCATATAATTATTTGCTCAACTTATGATTCTAATGGTTTTATTTCACTTTGTTATATCAGATATGATTTACTGATATCACCAATAAGTTTTATAATTACTTATTCTACTTGGTGTAATATATTGTTTAGGACTCATATTGGAAATATGCTTAAAACGTATGAAAGCGCATTTAGTAATTTAAATTTATCAATGTATTTGTCTATTTCGTCTGCTGCAGTGATTTACCCGTACTTCATAAAAGCATTTTCAACTTGTTTTATTCTTCACGTTGTATTTCATGAGAAAATATTCGAAGCACGTTTGATAGTCTAATATAAAAGTATCAACGTAAACCAAGGGATTCTGTGGCGTACACTTCAAGCAAGACTTATCTGTCCAAATTAGATGAATTCATTTGATGGTTTGATTCGATGATTGATCCATTCGCCAAGGAACATAAGATAAAAATATATGTACACTATTAAACAAGATTCTTGTCTGAAACGGCAAACAAGACGAGACGAAAGAAAAATAATTCGAAATATGCTTGCTTTAGTAAATAAAATTATTTTGTTGAATAGTCGTCACCTCATCATTTCTTTTACTTTTGTTTGATCAATTGTTTCAAAGTTACTCGACGACACCGTAAGTGTTGATAGAAAAAATCCCTTAACTCACGTTGCGTGAGCGAAAATGTATTTTTAAGGTATAACTTAGTTTCAGCGGTCATAATTTAATTTTTTATGTTTTAAGTCATAATAATGGCTACAGCAGATAAATCAAGTCAAAAAATAACACTCTGTGCTGCTGTGCTCAGTGCTACTGCTCTTCTGTTGTCGTGTATTGGAATCGGTACACGTGATTGGTACATAACGTACAGTGATTCTCCGAAAAATTCAATAATTTCAAATACAAGCAATTATTTTTATTCGTGTGCGCTTGGTACGAACTGTGTTTATAACACTCAGATCAATACGCAATCGTCCACTACGTATAGGAATGCCGCTGGTCTCTCAGTTCTTGGCATTCTATTTTTAGCGTTCGGTGCAATAATGACCCTTGTCATGGCCTTTCGTCAACCTGTCGCGAATATTCTCACACCTGTGCTATACTTTTTAGCAATATTATTTATGCTCGCCGCATTAGCTCAAGGTTCAAGAGTCATGCTCTACAATGGATATTCAGCGAATTTATACGAAACGGCTCACTTGTTAACGATGGTCGCTTTCGGATTGTCAGCATTTGCAGGTGGAAGGCTATCCTATTATATTGTGAATATGTCTGATAATATTGATCATATTAAGAATATGTCTAATACCAAAACTTAATGGTCTGATTGCAAGTACATTTCCATTTATTATGAAAAGATAAAATTTCATTGGTAAATTCTAAAATATACTTTCGACTCTTTGTTATCTTCCAAGTATGCGAACTTATGCGGTGGTTTCTTATGTCGATAGACATTATGTATTTTCCTGGGAATTTTGTATTTTTTCTTGTTTAATCACTTTTTTTTTGCAAAATGTGCACTAGGTGATCTAGAGAAATACACAAGTTTTTTTGAAAACAGCGGGAAATTCTCTGAGTACTGAAGATTGACGTTGTACGTTCTTTTTTCAAACACAAGTCCAGATTCGGCGCCATAAGCTACATAAATGGAAGAAAAATGTGTTTTGGATTCGAAAATTTTTTAGAGTTCACTAGCATCAGTTGTCCGGCGCTATTTGTTCATAAGAAGGAAAATAATTCTATTTCATTTCTCTTACTCTATTCTATTATTCTCTCTAATTATCTCTTTAAAAGTAGCTGAAATAGAAAACCACAGTGGAAGTGGTGCAGTGGAAATCTACTGACTGAATTGATAACTTTTGGCAGCTGTCAATAGAGACAGAGTCTGTCGACATCGCAACATATTTGTTGATGAGGACAAATATTTCATCGGTTGTTTAGGACCTTAAGACTAATGTTCTTTTTAAAAGATACGCCGCAAAAGCTAAGGAACCATACTTAAACATTAATTTCGAAACTTCAATCAAGAAAACTACGCAAAATAAACGAAAAGCGAAAATAAATGAAAACTTTCTGGAATCCAAAAAGATTTCTTATGTTAATGATTTGAAACTAAGAAAAATTGAATTAGTCATATTGCAACCCTGACTTCGCTCTATCTTTTAGCTACGATTTAAATTTTTTCACATGAAAACCCATGGAGAAATAGGAATTAAAAATATAATTCATTACGAATTAGATCTTTTAATTGAAAACCTTTACCAGTTGTATTATCCGTTGTATATGTTAAACGAATATTTTTGGTTGGAACTTGTGTATTAGGAATGTCTTCGATACCTTTTCCGTAAAATATACTTGTTCCACCATAACAAGAGATTATAAATACAACAACATCTTTTTCATGATATTGTTTATTTACTTGTTATACACCTTGTTTGTTTCCGTCATTAATATATTTATTCATATAAATACCAAAAATCTTATAAATGTATTGAGATGGACAACCATTTTTCATAGTAATATTACTAATGAATTGCAATGCTAACGTGTGCGTCGTAAAGAATGATACCATTAGTATTTTCGATTTTTCTCGTGTTCTTTTAGGACCTTAAGGTTAATGTTTTTTCTAACAGATGTGCCGCAAAATACTCTACATAACCATACCTAAACCTTAATTTCAAAACTTCAATCAAGAAAACTACGCAAGTTAGACGAAAGGTGAGAAGAAATGAAAACTCTGGTAGTTTTATCAACTTGAAATTTTTTTTCTGCTACTATTTCCGTAAAAAAAGTGTAGCAAAAGTGAAAATTCAGTTTGATTTGTACTTTCGAATGTGCTCTTTCTCGTAGTCTGTAAAAAAGCTTTTTCAAGCAGATGGTGTGCTCGAGAACGAAGTTCCAAAAATACGTCCAAAATTGACAACCTCTCGTTTCTAACAATGTGTCTTTATAATAGCAACAACAATAACAAATCAATAAACAATATAATGAAAAAGATGTTGTTGTATTTATAATCTCTTGTTATGGTGGAACAAGTACATTTTATGGAAAACGTATCAAAGACATTCCTAATACATAAGTTCCAACCAAAAATATTCGTTTAATATATACAACGGATAATACAACTGGTAAAGGTTTTCAATTAAAAGATCTAATTCGTAATGAATTACAGTCGGGTTTAGTATATAAGGCTAAATATCCATTTATGGTGGTTTATATATTAAGAAAACATGTCGACATTTACTGACACGTACTAATAAACATCTGAAAAATCCAGATAAATTAAACCAAATAAGCTAACAAAATCAATTCCAAATAAAGTAGTTAAAATAAAATAAAATCAATCTATTAAGATTTTAAGTGGAATTGGCATGATCATGTACAAAATTATTGAATAATATAAAATAAAAAGAAATATTAGATTGTATTGATACACTATGTGATAATGAGAAACAGTCAGATAATAATAATGATGATGATGATGATAATATGAACAATAATAATAAAAATAAGAACATTGATAATGAGCCAAAATCAGCTATTGAAAAATATTATAACAATACAGGGTCTGAATTTGCCGCACATGATTTCTAGAAAATATTTTTAGAAATGCATAAATACATATTGCTAATTAAAGAGTCATTAGGCACACGATCGGCATGCTTGATGCAGATCGTTCAACTCCATTATATGTGCATTCAGATGGTGTTATTATATAAATGTTAAATAAGAAAATAAATGTTGGTTAACAATTAGCAATTAAAAAGGAATACGAACAGTTTTCTGTTAGCGCATTGACATTTACAATTAGATCTCTTTTCTATTTAATTGTTCTATTTTTAACTGTTTTAATTTAATTTTAAATTTTGATATTCAGTTGAAAATGACCGTAGTAGGTCAAAAATTTCTAGTAATTTTAACAAATAAATTATTGTTATTATATCAAAATTATCTGCTGCATTCGTGATTACTTTTTTTTTAAAATAATATCCATCAATTTGTATATGATATATTTCATTTTCGCATGAACAATGGTTAATGCATAAGCCCTCCCCCCTCAGAAATAGTGATCTTCGGTCAAAAAATCGGTGAGATAAGCACATAGGAAGATACCCTGAAGTGTCCACTTTCAGAATCTGTATCGCTTTCGGTTATATAAGTAAGTTTCGAGGCTTCCGAGCAAGTTTTCTAGCAGCCCCGAAAACCTGGTCTTCAAATAATAGCTTTTTCTTGGATACCTATGCAATTAAATCTTTTTTTGAACGCACAGATTTGTAGAACAAAATTTTCTGATCAAAATAAGATCTTGCATAACTTTGTGTGACCCTGCATCAAAAAGTTACAAGTATTTTCCTACAAGTCCTAAAACTGAGCATTATACAGCGTTTTCTCTACGTAGAAGTTATACCTGAAGTGTTTCTCAAGATCTTTTATAGCGGTTTGTCGTAGAGAGTTCATTCTTTTTTTGTTTAAAAGAGGAAAAGAAACTACATGGAGTGACCGGTGCCGATTTTTGAATTAGGTCTTAATTTTTTGTCAAATTGCGGATTTTTAGAAAACTCGGAAGGATTTTTCCGGTTTTGAAGGTTGTTGGCTGCCGGGAAAACCAACAAAGGCTTAACTGGAAAATCGGCGCTCGTCAGTCCATGTAGTTAGGTTTCTAGTTTAAAATAAAACAAACCCGAACTCTCTAGCTTGAAGTATATTAAAAAATTTTAAGAAAAACTTCAGAGTCCTTTTTGGACCTTGATATCTGGAAAACTCCTAAACGGTAAGACTTGAAGACAAAAAATTCTTTCATCCCCATAACTCATTAAACCTAACATTTACGGAAAGTTTGGTCAAAATTGGATGTAGGGTGTCAGAGATAATTTCTGAGAGAGGCTCCTTAAGTATGTATGTGTCAAATCAAACTTCAATCTATTATCGTCTTCCTTTTCTCTTTTGAATCCATAGCCAAAATCTTTTTGTTCTATTAATGATTTCAACAATCTCAGCATTATTTCTCACAATATACAAAGTCTTTCGTTGGACCTAGACGCTGGTAACTATCACTAAATGATCCATGTCGTCCTATTATCAACTGTGTTCAAGAAACATTTCTTCTCGTTTCGATAAGAAAATGTTTTCTAATATGTTTTGATCTGTCCAGTGTAAATGTTCGATAGGCTCGCGCACTGTCTCTTACACACTTTATAGCAGGGCCGTAATAAGAGATCAACTTTGCGGGGCTGTAAAAAAGTTTTAAAGCTTCGTATAAATTTCGTTAAGTTCCGTTTCATATAAATTCGCTGAATATCCATTGTAGAGCATGACTCTCGAACCTTGAGCTAATGGTAAATAATCTTTTAGCTGTAAATTTGATGAGCGAAGTCGATTTTCGAACTGCAGAATCATGTAGGTTATAGCTCCCACTAAATGCTGATGACTCAACAAATTTGACCCTCTTTGACTGTACCTTTTGTAAGACATAAGGATTTAATTTTTGTCGTAACACCCATAACTTAAGACTTCTCGCGAGATCGTCTAAAATGTGACTTTTTCTCTCCCTGACATAGTACTTTTTTAGAAATTATGACCTACGGAGAAGCCATCCCATCCGATATACTGTTCTTCAGTTGAAACTTTGATCTCATGTTTTTCTAAGTTTTATTCTTCTTAATAAATGACGAAATGAAAGCAAGAGGTGTTGAGCTTTTCTGTCAGCTATTGGAGACATCTACTAAAAACGATTGTTTGTTATTGAGGTCACGACATGTGAATTTATTGATCATTGTTCGGATAGGTTGGTTAAAAAAGCGTACTGAGTCAGCTACGAGTACGACTTTGAGTACTCATGTAACTTATACTGAGTATTTTTTCGAAAATTTACTCATTAAGTATACTTATGTTGGACGACAACCAAATTTGACAGAAAAAAATGTATGACTAGCGATGAAAAAGCAAATAAATTAAAATAAATGCGTAAAGAAATAATACAGAAACTGACGAAATTCTTTGCAATAAATAAAGAAGAAAATATGACACTCAATGGGACTTCTTACCATAAATCTCACTTCTCGTCTAAGAAGTTCAATCTTTTTCGGAGTTTCTTTTTGCAGCGTTATCTGTAGGTATGAAGGATAAAGAAAGGACTAACTGTCACGACTATTGAATGTAAAAAATTCCGTGTCGTGTTATGCCATATAATTAAGAGCACAATTCAAATGGTGATTGTGGATGATATCTTTTGCTTTAATTTCTTGGAGTTCATCATTATGAAAGTACATGGTTGTATTTTAGATCAAATAATGTTTTCTGCTGATCTTATAGACGAGAATGTTTGGTTAGGCAACATTGATGCCTCGGAAAATAAACTGGCACTTGATGCACTTTCAATCACTCACATTCTGACCGTACTTGATTATGAGCCATCTTTTGGTCCAGATAAGAAACGAATTATAAAATATGTTAAAGCGGATGATATGGAACAATTTGATTTATTATCCGAATTTGATTCATGCTATGAATTTATTGATAATGCTGTTAAAAACAATTTCAAGGTTTTAATTCATTGTCATGTAAGTAGGAAAGTACGTTCATTTAACAATTTTAACAATCTACTATATATTGCTTTATTTTAGGCAGGAATGTCGAGAAGTGCAACTATCGCAGCAATGTATCTTATGAAGAAATACAATCTAACTCATCACGAAGCAATTCGCAGATTAAGTGAAAGACGTCGTTGTGTGTCACCGAATGATGGTTTTTTATCCCAACTACAATTATTTTATCACATGAATTATAGACTAGATAAAACACATTCGCTGTATAGAGAATTTCAATTAGAACGTTTGAGAATGGACTATATTGATTATGATCCAACGGTACAAGCTGAAGAGAAACAAACTACATTAAAAAAATTTCGTGACTATTTTCCGATTAATAAAGAAAAACAATCGTTGACAGAAGTTGAATATAAATGTAAAAAATGTCGTACGATCTTGTTCACTGACAAAGATTTGGTTTATCATCGACCGGGTAGTGGAAAATTTGACTGGTTCACAAAAATGTCTTCCTATAAACAAAAACAAAATGAATTAGATGCAGCAAAAACGGATACAAACGTTTGTCAACAAGAATTATTTACATCTTATCTTGATTGGTTACTTGATGTATTTAGTGCAAATGATGGCGACATTGAATGTTTAAAATGTAAAACAAAAGTTGGACGTTATTCTCTCGTTGGAGAAAAATGCACATGTGCTAAATGGGTTTCACCAGCATTCCATTTTCATCGTGGAAAAATTGATCAGCATCAAGCGAGAAATAATGATTTAGAAAAATTATTATTACAACGCACTCCACAACAAAATCATACTATAACTGTAGTCGAAAAGCCGTTAGAAGTTGACATTATACAAAGAACAGAGGTGAATGAAGATATTAATACAAATAGTGCTATTTAAGAAAAATTGTTTTAATTATTATTTTGTATAAATAAACGAAAACTGTAACTTCAGGATTACTTTAGTCGTACTTAGAAGTCATATTTGGACAAAAATAAGTTCCTCTTGAAATAAATTCATTCGAAAGAGAATTTAATAAATAATTTTCTGTCAAAATTGATTGTCTGTCACACCTAATTTTCATGTGCTTTGATCAACTACACTAAAATTTGAGAATTTTTTTCAATCAAGATTGACAGATGGAGATGTGTAAATGATCTTTTGTCGTAGAAACGCTTATTCTGTGTCGACTCATTGTCAAAATAACGTTCCAGTATTGATGTTAATTCATATCTATGAAAAAGGCACTCATCGGGTACATGATAGTAAAAAAATGCTCGTATTCCTGAATTTGATGAGTTTGAACGAAAAGTAAATAGTACAAAATATCGCTTACCATGGTATTAGAGTGGTACTTTTTTCAGATTTTAGACCTTATCCGGCGGGATCTGTCATACTACTTTGAAGAAAGTCTGTTATACACACCCTTCTCCCGAATATTTTGTTGATTCTAACAGATCATACAAAAGAAATCTAGAAAAGAAAATCACATTTGGTTCTTTTCAAGTTAAAACTTTCATCCAGTGAATTTGTTCTCTTAAAAAATGAAAAAGTGCACAAAATGAGGGGAAAACGTGTTTTGTTATCACGAAAATTATTCCTTGTGAAATGATCACCAAAAATGAGACTTTTGATCATCAAATTTTTAACTAATTAGATAAATGATTTAGAACTGAGAGAAAAAGCAGAATAGACAACTTGATCAGTGAATAAATTGCTCAATCGAAAAGCATCAAAATAGTAGAAAGAAATACTTCTGATCATTCTTGATTAAGATTATTTTCTTCACACATCATAGCTTTACAAACTTTTCTTCGTTCCTTCGGTCTTTTAGACTTAAAAAATCGAGGCTTTATCTCAGAACAAGAATATCTGCGATGTCGATGGACAGCATCTCGTCCGGGTAGCCTATATGTACTACCAAAATTCATAAAGATTGCTATTCCTTTAAGACCTATTTTGTCAGTGATAAAGACGTATAACTACGGACTGGCTAAACTTTTAGCAGATAGATTGTCTTTTTTAAATAATAATAAATTTGATTGTAAAGACTGTTTTCATTTTGTCGATGAGATTTCAAAACTAACACCGGATAGATTGTAAAACTGTATCATTTGGTGTGGTTAACTTATTTACAAAAGTTCCACTAGAATACACTATTAATCTCATATTAGAAAAATTATATCCTTTAAATAATAAATGTAAAATAAAATGTTCGAAATAGTGTTCAAACATCAATAGCTGTCAAGACGGAAAGAATTCTGAGTTGCTTTTACAAATGGCAACGTCAGATAGCCATTTTCTCTTTAATGGACAAATTGTATCGTCAAACAAATGGTGTTTCTATGAGTTCTCCTCTGATACCCATTCTTGCGAATATATTCATGAGTCATCTTGAGGTGTGTTTATATTCTAAACTTCAGGATGAAGGAGTCAAATATTATTTGAGGTAGGTCGATGATACCTTTTTGTTATTAAATTTCAATGGGTCATCTGATATATATATATATATTAAAATTACTTAATTCATTTTATCCAGATATAAATTTACTTTTGAAATTGAAAAATATATAATCCCATTTCTTGATGTTCAAGTTAAACACAGGAGCACAAAACACCAAACTACTATGTATAGAAAGAAGACGTTCTCGGGGTTATTAACTAAATGGACTTCTTATCCTCCATTTAGCTATGAAATTGGATGTATAAGTAGTGTGGTTCAAATTTTAGAGAACAGTGCTACAAAAGTGTGCCAATCCGTAAATTCTGTATGGCTTTCAATCCGAAATGTTTGTGGATGATAACCAAACATTTTTATCATAACCTGTTCACATTATGAACTTTAGTTCTTAAAAGTTTCGTTCAAATCCGTTAGGAAAAAATGTGTAGCGAGGATCCTTAAACCAACACACCACTCTGTTAAACAGAGTTTTGTTCAACGAAACGACTCCTCATGAGAGAACAGTTATTTAATGAATATTCTTCGAGCACGAAAAAACACCTAGCTAAGAGAAAATTAATTTCAGGAGAAACTATAGGCTTCTGGATAGCTGCAATCGGAAAAAAACATGTTTTTATGTTGACAGATATTATCCGATTGCTCGAAGTTTTTTCTCTTTTTTTTTTGTTTAGTCACATTTTTTGAAAAATGCGCACACAGTAATGTAGAGAACTTCTAGAAACGCGAAATGGTTCTCCAGGTACTGCAGATCATGACTATTGAGCGTTCTTTTTCCAAAATCTAAAAAAAAAAAAAAAAAAAAAAAAAAAACCAAAAGGAAAGGGCAAAAAAAAAAAAAAAAAATGAA
>CAJNOQ010002019.1:0-26873 GCA_905250885.1 Didymodactylos carnosus | reverse complement strand
CGGCGGTTTGCGGAGATCGATAGATAATTCAATTCTGCATGGAGCTGTTAAATCAGAAAAATTGTTTAGTTGACGGAAGTGGCTGAATTTCAAGACAACTCGGGAAAAATATTTTCCGAAAAACTTTTCTAAACCCTCAAAAATCCGAAGGTTTTGGTGTTTTTCTCCTTTTCTATGCACTGTGGAACCTTCATTTATACATATTCAGATGTAGAACGAAAATCTGCGTCGGATGCTATATAATTCAACGGATTTTAAAAGAAAAATTTTCAGGTTTTTCCGAGGTGATGTGGACGTTTTTGACAAGAGGCTCCCGAGTGTTTTTCATCATTTCCCCAAAAATTCGGCGACAGTTCATGGTAGTACTCTGGGCCTACTTCACGAAACCGTAGAGAACCCTTCAAACGGACCATGTTCGGTTGCAAAAACCTCTTTGCAAAATGGCCGATGACGTTTTGTCTATGTCTAAAGAATAAACCATTTCTGGAGAACGATTAACTCAAACAAGTTCAAATTTTTATCTTAGGTAGTACTCATAGCAAGACAGCTCTGGTAAAAATTTAAGTTCATTAGCATTTGATTTGACGGAGTTATAGCATAAGCAAAATTTTCGACTGGAAAATCGCTTTTTTTCCGTATTTTACGACTTTTTCTGCAAGCGCTCTAGCGGCAAGGAAAAGCATTTGGAAAAAAATGCCAAGAGACAAAAATGTTCAGGACACATTTCTCTGTCTGCTCTGATAATTTGAGAAAATCTTTGACGGTTCATTGAGCAACTTTGTTCGTCCCTATCGTGCACTGCCTCATAGGTTGTCGAATCTGTTGATAAGTAACTTGTTAACATTGATCAAATCCTGGTAATATAAAGTCATGAGGGAAAGGACCATCTAATAATATAGTTCAAATGATAGTCATTTTTAATACGTTGGTTTTGAGACAATACATCGTCATGTCTTCCACAAATCTTCAACTAATTTTGCTCCGAAACTTGTGCCTAATCTCGTTGCTCCTGCATCGAGTAATTCTCGAACTGATTCTATGTGAATGATTCCAGCGGAAGCTTTTATTTTCACATTTTCATCACACTTTTCTCGCAGTAATTTAATATCTTCTAAAGTTGTATCATGCGTTGAAAATCCTGTGGATGTAGTAATATAATCTGTTTGACATCGCGTCACAATATGGCATAACTGAATTTTTTCTTCGCATGTTAACAAACATGTTTCTAAAATGAAGAATAAATCATAAAAGTCATAAATTAATATATCAGTTTGGAATTACTGAAGTCTCTCCTGACTATGCTCGTCACTTATCTATGATCTTCAAAATTGTGTTTTGAAATTTTCCTTTTATATTTGTTGGATTTTGTTGTAGTTTTTTGTTGGATAAAAGTTTTATAATTCACACTACTCTACGAGAATTTCTTACATTTCTGCCACTTTGGAAAAATTTGGGACAACGTCCACACATTAACAAAATCCTGGCTACGTCACTACAAAAAACCTCGTAAAAACCGAGTTTAACGAAAACTACGGCTTTGAGAATGATTTCACCTAATACCAAAATAATTCGCGAATTACTCAAAAAATCAGAACAATTTGAAAAGTGTCTGTCCAGTATATGGGAAGATAGGTACGTCTTAACAATATTGTGAAAAATAGGTTCAAAAGTTAGGTTTTTTTTAGATTTATCGGTTTTTTGCACAAAGAAATTTTCCTAGAAGATTTCACTGCAAAATTTCGAAAAATATGTGCGAACATGCAGAGTTTTCCGGGAGTCTTCTGCTATTTTCAAAATTCTTATGGAATCTATTTTTGGATCAAGACAAATATTTTTCTATTGTCAGTGTGTCGCAGTTTGACAACTCAGCACCATTCAATATTTTGAATGGTGGTCAAACGAGAAAAATGTTGTCAGAGATTCAAATAGCAGGTTTTGTAGAGAATTCAATTCTCTATCGATTGCGCCTAAAACGAACTTTTTGTACTTACACACGCTCTAAAAAATCTCTACTAGGTTCAAATGATAGAAAATCTCTTATGCTACAAAACTCTCGATAATCAATATTCACATGCTGTTATTATTTGATAAACGAACGCAAAGGAGCGGTAAGAAATATAACTGCGATGATAAAGTATCACTTCAAACTTTTTAGCTTTTCAAGCTTTTCAGTGTGAAGAGAATGGCGTGGCAATAAAAAGTGTTTAGAAGAAGCAGAGCTATCTTCTTTTTAGTTGGATTACTAGTTCATTGAATTCGTAAAAATGCGATGTCACTATTATACACTGTCAGAATGTCACTAATCCTGAAGACCAAAACCAGTTGTGAAAAAATAATCATAATGATATTGCTCGATGATTGCTATCGTTATCTTTATAAATTATACAATTGATAAGTTATAACTCTCAATTACAATTCATTTATCGGCGGTAAAAGAAATTGTGCTGGTATTTCAACATCAGCATGTACTTGAGGGTTCAATCTTAGACGCACCAAATCGAAATTGTAATGTAGTTCTCCAATGATCCCAACACTGGAAAAAAAACATTCTCAATGTCAAAAGCAAATGACAGGTATTATGTTATACTTTTCATTCAGTTTAAATGGAATATCAAGCGGTGTTAGCTTTTTTGCTTGACTAGAATACAGAAACAGATAGTTCTATTGATAGATGAAAAATAAAAATCTTTCAACTTACACTTTCTCGTCATTCAGCGGATTTCTTGGTGGAGGTAATAAATACGATGTTTTCGGATTTATTGAGCTAAACAACAAGGACTTTATCTAATCATCTTGCTTATTGAGCTCATACGTACCTTAGCAACATTTGCATGACTTTCTTGTCACTAAAATTGAAGAATGATGTAACTAAACGTTATGATATTATTAAAATTATATTTTACTATTTTGCATTTTTTCTTTTTTGCAAGGCTACTAGTACTTGTTCCACTACATTACTCGTTTCTTGTTGCTCTACAAATGATAATGAGAGTAGCTTTAACATTATTTTTTAGTTTTTTCACCGAAAAAAAGAGATGTACTGGGTTTTTCGAGTTCAAGTACAAGTACTTAAAAATTTTTACTTCGATATTTTTATTCGTATAATAATCAAATATTTAAAAGTTCTAACCTCCATTATTCTACTTCATCAGATATTCAGTGTAACTGAACGAGCGATGACGTAGAGTGTGCTATTTTTGCTTGCCTTTTGTTAGTAACAGTATTATTTATTTTTTTTAATTTGAAAATATCGCTTGGATTACTAGATGACAAAAATGTTAATAACTTTTGAATATGTGTATACAACAAATACATAAACATCATAGTGATAGATGTTCATTGATCGACTATTAGTGTACAGAACATATACCGACTGAGAAAATTAAATTGATCGATGATATTTGATGAAGACACAAAACAAGCAATTTTTAGTTTATATATACTCAAAAATTAAAATGCACAAGTACGAGCACCAAGTACTCAGTCGTCGACTAGAAGTACTTGAGAAACGGTACTTAAGTACGAGAAGGCACTCGTACCCGCCCATCTCTACAGAAAAAAGCGTGAACTTGTACATAATCGATACCTATTAACGATAACTGTCTAGCTGGTTTTTCTCGATTATTATGGCCCCATTGTTCGCTTAATATCGCACATATTTTGGATTTTTTTTCGTTGAGTACCACTGACTTTCTACGCATTGCTACATTCACTACTTTGTTCTCTTCATCTTCATAGACTGAATTTGAAAATTTATATCAATAAAATAATGAGGAATGACACTTTAGTAGGATTACCATTTCTGAAAAAGCACACAAGAAACATTTCAGAAAGCACATACCGTTAGTTACCTTCAAAACATTTTTTAATGATTGTAGAAGTAATAATCTCAAAAGCTTCAATATTCCAACACTTACTACGACTCAATTCTTACTTATTCTTGTCGTTCTCTACTATCACATTCCTGGTCCATTTCTTTTTATATTTCGTTTCATCTTCTCCTGTTTCTTTTTTGTGAGATTTTAATTTTTTGACACTATCAATTGGACATATTGTAGAACGATTTTTCATATCTGCTAAGCGATAGAATGCCTGAGGTGTCGTTGAGAAACGGCTTGAGTCATTGGCAATATTTTTCAGGCATTTTTCAATGTGCTATGAAAAATAAAATAAGAAGAGAATCACAGTAACATCTTCGAGTGACTGACGAGAGAAAGTTTCCGGATGGCAAATCGCTTTTTCTATGAAAACCATATGACTATAGGGTAACTGATGGTAGTGATTATGAATCTGGAATGTCGTGACTGTTCGTATGCCTTTGAAGAGTCGGTTTTATAGAATCAAAATTTTTTTCTCGAAATCGGTATCTGATATTTGACGAGTTCTCAATAATAGATAAAAATCTTGCCAGGGCAGCCCCTCTCGGGACTAAAATGGTGAAACTCCTTTGCAGGTCCTTCACTTTTAATAAGTAAAGCACTGCCACGTTATATTAATATTGTAATATAGAGAAATGGTGCAGGACTTTTATCTGTTTTAAGATAAATGATAATGGTGACTAGGGATTTTTCACTTTATTTCACATTTTTTTACTAAAAGATAAATATTGTTTTGTGATATTTTTTCAACTCAAAGTAGAAAAATAAGTCATAATCAAGACTTTTTGAATATAAAACTTCAACTCCTTCTCCTTTTGAGATACTGAAGGAGTTTCGCAAAATTCTACTTCTACTACTTAGTGAATATCTGAGATATGAGAGCTCACCCTGCAGCAAAATTTTTATTTATCATTGAGAACTCGTCAAATATCAGATATCGATTTCGATAAAAAAATTTTGATTCTCTAAAACCGAGTCTTCAAAGGCATAAGAACAGTCACGACATTCCAGATTCATAATCACTACCATCAGTTATCCTATAGTCAGTCATATAGTTTTGTAAAAAAAATGATTTGTCAAATGAAAATTTTCACTCATGATTCATGCATGTATACTTCATTTTGTGAGATTTGAGCCATCTCAATATAATCACCGGCTCGAAATAACCTAAAAATTGGTAACTATTATTTGGAATAAGTTAAAAGAGAAGATTATACCGTGCCAGTTCTTTCCGAATTATATCAAATTTTTGACGATAAAAGTCAATCCAGCAAAATAATAACATAAAAATGAAAAGTGACTAAAATGAGAAGACAGGAATTTTTATCTTTTCTCTGACTAAGAAACACTGCATTCTTCCACAGATTTTTTGCCAGTCGTTAAATCTGAATGTCTAAAAACTCTTTGAAGTTTTCATACTGAGAGACGTGCTTATTTTCATTCAAACATTATCAAATAATAATCGAACCTCAAATATTGTACGATCCAAATTATCACATGAATAATGCAATCTAAAATTGAGAAAACATCGATTATTAGTGTATGTATTTTCTCATCAAAATGGTGACGTACTCTCCATTTCTCATATGATGATAATCTTTCAACCCTGTGCCTAATAATAATGTAGCCTACATAATAATTCAAATTTATATACAATCATTTGAGAAATAACATAAACGTCTTACATATTTACAGTCTAATTCTCGCAGGGCTCTCAGTGCTCGTGTATATGCCACACTGATACGTTCTTTTTCATTGTGTGTGTATCCGATATGATCTGAAGAAATCAGTATGAAATAATAAACTTGAAGTTTGAGTAACAAACTTTATACTTTCTAACAAAGTATCATCAGAAATTTCGAAAAACCATTGAAAATAATTGAGTAAACATAACAGAAAATCTTGTACTTGTGGAAATCTGATATAAAACAGAAATTACTATTGTTAAAAGAAAATGATTAGTATAATATACCGGACATATTCTTCAAATTCAATAGGGATATAATGCGTATCACTCATCACATTTAGCGTTGCTTCTGAAAAACACAAAGAAAAACGATCTACACAGTATAAAATATTTATTTTATTAATTTAAATTCGAGAGGATTTTATTTTTAGACAAAACATAACGATTGATCCAGAATAAATGTCCACCTCAGTATTTTCTGATTAATTTTTTCACCTTTTATCACTTAAACTTTAATTGCTTTTTAAAGAGATTTTCCATGTGAATTCTCTACAGAAACACTCAAAAAAGGTTTGCTATGCAATATAAAAGGGAAACAGATAGTACTGTGAAACTCCAAGATGGCCAACTTTTAAACCAAAAACACAGATTTTTGCTTTTATTGGCTGCCAAGTTACCATATGAAAACTCTAACATGGCCGTTTTGTAGACCCTGAAAAGCCCTATTTTCCAACTATCATTTGAATTTTTGTACCTCATCACCTGTTGTATCGATGAGATTTTCTTTTATATTTGTAAAAAAATCCTCGTTATCATTGTGCAATTTCGCGCCATTCAGTAAAACTCGTATATTTCTAACAAACATTCATATTCTGAGCCCGAATTTTTGTATTTTGAAGTAGAATAATTAGCACATTATTTCTGAATGTCAGACTTTTGTATGAAGTTATTTCTTCTAATGCAACAAATGAAAAAGATTGAATTTTAGTTTTATGAACCAGCTTCAAAAAACGTTCATATTTACGACACGTGATATTATTTGAAAACGTACTTTCCTATACACAGCGGAAGAGAGCACTCTTGAATGTACAAAAAGCATCGAAAACCTTTTTTGAATGTTCTTGTAGAGAATACATATGGAAAATCTTTTTAAAAATCGGTTTAAGGCTAAGTGATAAAATGTGGAAAAGTTATTAAGGAAATACTGAGAAGGTTATTTATTCTCGCACACTCGTTACATACGCACAACATCGGCCAATGTTATTTGAACATTATCTTTCGTTTTGATAATATATTGAACTGGTCGATTTTGTTTTCTCCATACTTCAGTTCCGGTACGAATATCGAGCTTTAATACTTCACTGGTATTTTTTTTCGGTACTCGATCATCAAACCCATCATAGCTATGAATGAAAATTAGTGTTTTTACACTAATGTTGGTTTAAACCACATTCTTACTTTTCGTAGATAAGTTGATGATCATGCCATTTCCATCGCCCTTCTTTTGGTAAACTTGGCAACTGAAATATATTGTGGAACGAATGAAAGCAGAATGAACTTCAAAAACACATGATACAAACTGAATGTAGATATGATTTATCGTTTGTAAGCCGGTGTATCAATCGATAATGAGGAGCATTAGTCCACATGTGTGATGTATTTATATATAATGATAATTATTACGGATCATGTATCGTCTCTGGATTTAGCCAGTTCATACACTGATCGGGTGGATAAATGTTGAAAGATCACACTTTAAATTTTGATTGTAGCTCAAAACTACTGTCGGTTTTCACTAGTGAATACATTCATTTTATTTCTAAGCATAAGAAGTTGAACAACATATCCTGTAATATGAGTTTATTTCACGATTTATTTAATTATTGTACAGCGCGAATCTCAGTATAGAATATGTGTGTGTAATTGTTTTATTTCAGTAATCATTTGAATTTAGTATTCGATTCAATGCACTTCTATACTTAATGCATGTAGTAGAATCTATAGAGTTAGAGATTTTCTCTTTCCTGATGTATGATTATTTATAATAATGAAAACAGATAAAAATATCTGTTTACATCAAATAAAAAGACAAGTTCACGTGTCGTTATTTCTTTTCGCACACAATCTCATGTTCTCCATCACCGAACATTTCTTGAAGTCTTAAAAAAGAAAAGATATCCGGACTAAGGGTGGGACAGTTCCAGTTCCTATTGTTTCTAGTAACTGGTTAAAAGAACTGGTGATCAGTTACCGTTACTACTAACTGGAACTGCTCATCAGTTACCGTTACTAGGAACTGGAACTGGTTGACCAGTTACCGTTTTCTTCATAATCAAGATGTAGAAAAGTTGATGCTCATCTATCTTGTTTTTTACACTGTAATAAACTCATCTAGCTCAGTTCCCACAGACAATAATGCTATGTTTTCCATAGAAACAATACACGTATAGGAAATGTTTATTCTACAGCCTTTAATGTGAGTGTTCCTATACTATGGGCCTTTTACTATTAAAAGAAATTACAGAGCAATAAACATCCACTTAGAGATGTAAAATTATGGTGATTTGAAGGAACAGTAACTGGTTACCAGTTCCATTTACTAGTAACGGAAACGGGAACTGTCCCACGCCTAATCCGGACGTAGCATTTTCAAGAAACAGATGATGACAAAAATCAGGGTATATTGTAAACGAAGCAACTCTTGACATCTTTGAGTGTCACCTAATATAAACATTATTTGAGTCCCCAAAAATATGTCCATAGTATCATTATTATTATGAACTTCAGTTAACTAGGCTTTTCTTGAACCGGAATGAAACTGAACACACATAGAACTTTCGTTATATCATTTTATTCGTTTAACTATCATCATAGAATCAATCGTTGTTCGATGCTATCAATCCATGTACGAGTTCAAACTGTGCAATGACTTGATATCACGCACATTCGTCGATTAAAGCTCTATCAAAATTCACTTATGTCTTGATTTATTTGCAGAGCGTTTTTGACACGTTGTAACACCAGCATGCCTTCGCTTTGTTCGAATTTCTTAATAATATGAATATATAAAAGCGAGATAAAAAGAAAAACATCATTAAAAAAAATGAAAAGACGACGTATAAACTGTTTGCTTTTCTTTATATGTTCACCTATAAATATAAAACAGACAGTTATATTAAATTGAACTAAATCGCACCGATTCAACACCAGTTTACAAAACAAAAACAAAGTTACACAATTAAAGAAGAAAATCACAAACGTAACATCTGTTCTGAACTAAAAGAGAGAAAAATGTACAGTATGTAGAAGAATATGTTCATTTAAATTTATATCTGAGCGCAAAACAAAAAAAGCATAAAAAATAAGAAAAAAAAATCAATAAATCGGACTTTCATAAAAGATTAAATATTCTGGGAGGCATTGAGCATCATGATAAACAACAAATATTTCCGGAGAATACAAACTATCAACCGTTGAATCGAATGAATGAGGTGGAACCTTTACTGATGCGTTACCAACAGTCATACGTCCAACTAACACTTTGCAAACAAATAAACATCTTATACTCGTTTCACCATCATTCATATGACTATTGTGCATCATCATTCGTGAACTCAATGTTAGACTATGATCAATATCAATTGCTTTACGATAAAAATGAACACCATGACCATAATGTGCACCTGAAAAGAAAGAAAATTGTAATACTTCAGAGATTATGAAAGGTGACTACTTACACGTAGGATCATTATGACTTCGATTAAATCCATTTTGACATATGTCATCAATTATTGTTGAATTTGCTGTTTCAATACGATATAATATTTTTTCATAATCTAATTCATGAAAACGTGATGAAAATGTTTCTTTATGAGCCAAATATTGTTGATATAGTCGATTATTTTGTATACGATAGACTTCTGATATGCAACCTGCTGGTATCATATTAGCAA
Organism: Didymodactylos carnosus; assembly: GCA_905250885.1. Lineage (NCBI taxonomy): Eukaryota > Metazoa > Rotifera > Eurotatoria > Philodinida > Philodinidae > Didymodactylos > Didymodactylos carnosus. Next base: position 17,355 of record CAJNOQ010002019.1, on the reverse strand, counting down.
TTTTTAATATTTTTTGATATTCTGCATCACTTTTATCTAACAATACTTTTGCCCATGAATTTGACATAGGTGACCAATGTGCGGGCATCTGAACTTTGCATTGATCTAGAGAAAAATATGAATAACATAGAAAATAACATTAGCCAAATTTCTTTTACAGTTTCATAAACACAATATTAATGTACCCATGTGAAGAGATTCGAGATGTTAGGGAAATTTTCCTTACCAACTTCAGCTGGTACATCGGAAGATTATCGCTACACAAATAAATGATAAATACGTGGTCATATGTATTTAGTACGACAGTATTTATTATCAAACATGTGAGTTTTGTCAATGAAGATGAAATAGAAGAGTAAAGGAGTTGCCAGTTGGTGTGCATAGGCCCGTAGCCATGGGTAAGTAGAAAGAGATATAGATGCATCATGTTTTTATGTCATCCCCAAACTGGTTAAAAGCAACTAAACAGTTGTGGCAAGAAATTTTATATCTCTCAACTTCTTCGTTTTGTCTAAAACTGCTATATACTTAATTATTAGATAATTACTTAAAACAATTAACATTGTGATTAGTACAGAGCAATTTCGGACAAAGTGAGAAAGTTAAGGACTATAAACTGTCTTCTCACAAATTAAGCTATTTAGTTGCTTTTAACCAGTTTTGAGGTTCTGTCGCAAAAAATATGAGATAAAAGTTTTGTCTCATAAATGTATCAAATTCAACGACGTTTTCTTCTGAGTAGGTTCTATACAGTGACTATAAAATTGCTGTGTACTGATTCTTAGCTCAACCTTTAACTGAGCCGGAAATGAGCGCATTAATTGCATCATTTTCCCGAAGATAAAACCATCTGCTTAGAATCTCGCAAGCTTCTGCAAAAATCTCCCATAGATCGGTTACAGATTGTGACAAAATTCTTTGCACAGAATGTGTTGAAATTCTGCTGAAATCTGCATCAGATCTGTACAGATTTTGCACAAATTCTACTTGAATTCTGATATAAACCTTGTCTATATTCTCTTTTTTTTTGCATTACAAATTTTCGAAATAACAAAACCTGTGCAGATCTGTTGCAGAAATCTATAGACACGTTTTATTTGAGGAGTTGCGATAGCAACTAAGTGATCACTCTTATATTCGCTACTGTCTCTCTGCATTCAAACTCTATTCTAATGCAAGAAGAAGAATATTTTTTAAATGATCAGCCTTTCCAATTACATACTTTTCAAATCTTTTCGGCTTATTGTCAAATTTCCGGTACTATTGCCTGGTGTTGATAATTCGACCATTTTATCCAAATCGAATAAATGTTGTTTTCCATTTGTATCTTCAATTGAAACCTATTATTTAGGCCAAAATGCAATACAAATATAGAGTAAAACAATAACACAGCATTATACTACGTACCAGTCCGCCTCTTTTTTCTAAATAAAATTTTTCCAATTGTTCTTTCATATTATCATCGTAGGCAATTGACTTCTGCGTAATATTATTACGATAAGACCATACTATCGTATTTGTCCTAAGTTTAATATCACGACGAACAACATCGACTATTAATGCCATGACGTATTTATCAATTTCAATAACGTCTTCATTTAAACCATCAATAATAATATAAGCATTTTTTTGATCAATTTGAAATGTTACATTACGTTGTTTACATTCATTTTCAACTCTGAGAACCTTCAAACAAGGAAAATTATAGTGAATAATATTCAGATAGGATTGTAGAACGTACTTCTTGTGGTGTAAAATCATTGATTTCTGTATATTCAAGACGCTTTAATAAATAATTTCTCGCTTCAGTCTCTTTAATCATACGTAATGCTTTTTGAATGTTATCTTGTGATTTTGATATTAATTTTATATTTATCAAACTTTCTAACGGAGACAAATGGTACATATAGTACAAATAGAAGAAAAAGTTCAATTATCAAGAATCATACCATCTGGTTTACTATAATCTTTTCTTGGCTCAATAGTAATTATACATGTTGATTGTGCTAAAACAATGAAAGTAGACATTCATATTCTACACTTTTTCAATCTCTTAGAATCTCATATATTATTTTTTATTCTTACATGCTATTTGTAAAAGATCATTTGATTTTTCAAAATATCTACTCATTATTTGTGATTTAACTTGATACGTATGTGTACTTAAATTTAAACGCATTTTTTGTATTTTTCCTTTAACTTGTTCAATTTTGTCTTGAAAACATTTCATTATTAAATCATTTGATCTTTTACGATAAATAAATTTTAATTCAGCTTCTTTAAATAAATCAGATGATTCTAATTCACGAAATTCACGTTTAAATAACGATTGAAGACCATTTGCCTACAAGTAAAAATACAACACAAATACATTAGAAACGTCAACTGACGATTTTGAATGTAACTATCTCTTATGATCAATAAAATCGAATAGAATTTGAGAAAGTAAAATTTCGAGAAAGTGTATGCATATGGTTTTATAAAGAATCGCTAAACTGTCAATTAATCAGTCCAGTTGATGATGACGATACTAGAAGGTTTAATTTTAGTTATAATTGTGTTAAGATTTTTAAATATCCTATTTTTGCTAAAATATGCCTTTAAATAACTATACCTGTTGTGATTCAATCACTTCTGTTTCATATCTATTCGCATCTAAAAATTTAGTTATTAATAATTGTAATTGACTAACATATGATGAAATTCCATACAATTGTATTATATTCGAAATTCTTCTTATTAATACATGTTTATTTAACGAAGATTGATCATATAGGTGGATTTTAAAGAATAATTGCCATCGTTTAGTACATTGTAATTCGTTTGGAACATATATTGGTATATAAATGAACTGTTTTAATAGTAATGTTACTTTTTGTTTGATTGCCTCGCCTAAAATACTATTTTGTTGTTGATTATCTGGAATTTCTAAATAGGATATAATTAATTGTTTTGCTTTTGATCTGCAATAAATACATAATTGTTGTGCATAATGTTGTTTTAGTTGCCAATCAATCAGACGAGAACATGATGAAAATAAACGATCATAATCAGCATTTTTATCAAAAAGATACGGTATTTGGTGTGTTATTGTTGATGTTTTAACAATTGAATTGAAACCAGTTTTAGGTAAATTGTCATGTAGAACACTCATTGTTCTCAAATATGCACCAATTTTTTCTAGAAAATGCAAACATTTTTCTACAAACAACTTTTGTCCGTCAATTGTTATTGTATAAGCTGTTTTTGAAAAATGAATGCTATTTATTTGAAATACTTGACGTAATTGTGTTTTAAATGATTCAAATGATTTTTGATGGAAAAATCCACGCACGCGACAATTATCAATATATATTGTAGTTGCGTGTGATACAGGAGGTGAGATTAGTTGTTGTTCAAGTGATGTATTTGGAGGCGCTGTTGATGAAGATAGTGAAGATAACTTTGATTGTTGTTGGATATTGGTCATTGAGAGCTAAATGATGGAGAACAGTTTAAATCAACACTAAGTAAATAGCATGTCTATCAAATTCAGTATCGATTCGCACTGATGAGCGTTAATTACTAGCATGTCTTTTACGTGCAAGACAGTGCTGATGAACGAAGAAATATTTGTTTGAAAAAATGATCGGTATGTCAATTACAAGAAGCATCAATAATTTTGGTCAAGGTCTATTGTTTTTGAGAGGGACACCGCGAAGTACAAGAAGCAGAGAGGAGGTCGTCCGACTTCGAAGTAAATCGAAAAATTTGAAAAATGAGAGTAAATATTGATTTGTATAATAATACGCAAGTTTTGACATACAACCGTTTTAGTTGCAAAAAACTTCCTGTGCTCAAGTTTTTGCTATAGTTTCTGCAATAAAACTAAACATATTTTTCATTTCCCGAACTGTTTTCTATTCTAACTTGCAGACACTTAACCGTGAAAAACAACTAAGTCATTCTGAAATCTGTTGTTGTGCTTTTTCGAATACGCTTTCCCAAGTTTTAATTGTTTCCATTAAGCCGCAGTTTATGTCTAAGACATAAACTTCTTTAATTTAAGAGTAAAACGTACTGATTTATCGTCATGATCTGGGGAATTCATTGAAAACCTGAGCCTCAAACTCCGACTTTGGGAATAAACTCAGCGGACAAAGGCGTTTTGTTACGAAGAGTCAAGCCTTTATACCGCAGGATTTGGGAGCCAAATTAGTAAAAGAAAGCAAGAAGAATGGAAAGTTTTCAAAATGAAGGTCGTAGCAGAATTTTTCTTGTAAATGAAACCAAGAAAATAGGTTGGTGTTTACTCTTAAACCGAGAAAGTAATCAACGATTGCTCATTACAACATTAAATCAGATCTGAGAAGTTTTCCCTCTTCGTTTCCACATGCTGTTATGATTATTAGCACAGGCCAGATGGTGCTGATTGTTGATCTCATTTCCAATGCAAAAATTTCGAATTTGGGAGTAAAAGATTTCAAAAAGCAGGAAGAGGGATTTCTACTCCTTTCTACTGCTGTTGTTGCGGCGTTCCTGTTTTGAGTTCAATTGGAATGGCTAAATAATACATTCAATACCTGATGCGTTTGTTCTGTTTTCTTTGATTGAACAATATCTTTTTTATCAATGATTAGATCGGTTGGATGACTTGTACCATTACCATTCATCGTTTTTTTCATTTTTTGTTGTTGTTCCAAAGTTTGAATGGGACGTGTTTTTCTTTTTCGCGCACTTCCTTTCTGTCTTCGTTGTTGTTGTGATGGTAATTTAATGTCTTTTCTTTTTTTACTACCAACATTTTGCCATTCAGCTTGATTTGTATCATCATCTAAATCTTGTAAATCATCGTGATCAACAAGTGTAACAGGTTTTAAATCATCCGTCAACACAACACGCGGCATATTTGGCAAATGATTTTCATGTTCACTGATATTATTTGTTGGATCATCTTCATCATTACCATAATTTTCCACTTCGGAATGTTTGTCTGTCACTAAAAATATTTAAAAAAAAACAAATTTCATAAACGGATGACTATCATAAGAATAATTACAGGTATGTACTATATAATTATGTACATCTAAGTCTAAGTGAATGCTATGGCATATTTAATTACCAATCTAAATCTAACGTTTTGTAAGCTAACATGTTTGATACAAAGCAGACAGCGATCAAAAGTCATAGTTACATAACAACGTCACAAATAAAACGTTTTCTTGTTTTAGCGTACTGGTAGCACAATACCGAGTGAAAACGTTTAGAAAGCAAGAACTTAGCATACTCTTGATCGATGAAAAAATAGGTGCGCTGCTTGATTAACATTGGCTTGAGTATTAAATAGCAAAAAGCATATATATAAGCACAATTAACTTAATTTTAGTGTTTTACAACAAATAGCTGACGAATAATAAAAAAGAATGAATAGGACTAAAAACATTGCAAAAGTAAAATGCAATAGTTATTATGTTTAACAAAAAGTTATGCTATTATTAAAATTATATTTTACTATTTTGCATTTTTTCTTTTTTGCAAGGCTACTAGTACTTGTTCCACCACATTACTCGTTTCTTTTTGCTCTACAAGTGATCATGAAGGTAGCTTTAACATTTTTTAATTCTTTCACTGAACAAAAGAGATGTACTGGTTTTTTCGAGTTCAAGTACAAGTACTTAAAAACTTTTACTTGGATATTTTTATTCGTATAATAATCAAATATTTCAAAATTCACACCTCCATTATTCTATTTCACCAGATGTTCAGTGTAACTGAACGAGTGATGATGTAGAGTGTGCTATTTTTGCTTGCCTTTTGTGGTTAAGCGAAAAATTGAATCTAAAAAATATCTTTTCATAAAATTTGAGAAATATACCTGTTTGTTGCTGATTTTTATTCTGTTTTCTATTTCGTTTTCTTCTTTTCTTTTTTTCTTGTTTTTGTATTCGTTCTTGTTGTACAACAACAGGTGGATTTTTCGGAGTGACTGTTGTTGTTCGAAACTTTATCAGACTCTTGTTCATACGTTCGGGATTCACTGAGTTTTCCATACAATGGTGGAAACAATCAATAAAAGCATTGGCAAATTTTCGATTTTTCATTGATATACAATAATCATCACCATATAAAAATGTATATGGTGCTTCTAAATGATTTTCATCTCCACCACCATTTTGCTGCATTTCACTATTTGCTGACATTAAATTTTTATATAAACATTTTTGCCATTCAATTTCATCATTATTATCATTTGTTTCATCTAAAGATTCGTTTGAAGACATATTGTCGTCTCCACCACTTGTCGTGTTAGCTTCATCTTCTTTTTCAATATCACTATCTTTGGAATCAATGTGCGTCTGTTTTGTCGCTGATGAATCAATGTTCTCCTTCTCTTTGACGGTTGAAGTAGTTAAAGGTAAATGTTTTGTCTTTGTTTCAACTGATTTTTGAACCGTAACATTTTTAATTTGATTATTTATTGCTGATTGCATTGGTTGTAGTGTTTTTATATCTTGTTTTTTTTCTATTGAGGATTGCAGCGTTGATTTTGTTGACATTTGCTTATCATTTACAACAGTATCATTTTCTTTTTTTGGAATAATTTTTGTTGATGGTATTGTCGAAGCTTTTTTCGAAATATTATCATTTTCTTTTTTAACAACAGGTTCTGTCGGTTTTTGTTGTTTGGATAGTGATGGCTTTGTTATGAGTTCTGAATGCTGTTTAGTATCAGGTAGCATTTTTTCTGATTTTGTTGCAGATGACATTTGCACAACTGATTTCTGTTTTTGAAGTAGAGATGCTGAATTTGTATTCAATACAGTGTTCTTTTGATCAGAAATAATTTTGGCTTTTGTTTGAGTCAAGAGTTGGCTAGTTAATTTTTCATCATTACTTTTGACGGCCGTCTTGAGTTGTTGTTTAGAATTACTGATCAATGGAGGCGGTGCTACGAGTTGTGGCGGTGATGGTGTTTTGGGTACTTCTGTATTACCTAAAAAAGCAAGAACAAGAAAATAACTGTTAGTATGAAGATAAAAAATAAAAATGCCAGAGAGCCAGAGTAACTCGTCTCATATTGATCAGACGTCTCGAAAACTTGCAGATGAATAGATGGAAGAACAAAAAGTAAATCTTTTGAGCACAGTTGAACAACAAATACTACGCCATTTAATGGAAAAAAGTTCAGTTAAAAGTTCTCAGTAGTTTATATGTGCAAAGGAATAGATGAATTCTATCACCAGCTTACAAACTTCTATTTGTTCTTTTGATAAGCATTCTTGTTTTGTCTTTGTTTCGATTAGTACTGATTTTTGTTCAATTTTTTCTGGTAATTGTATATTATGAACATAAATTTGTTTGGGTTTAATTTTAATTTCTTCTAAATGTTTTTGTAAATAGTCGTTGAATTCTTTTTGGGTATAGATATCAATATAAATTATTTGTAGACGAATATGAGCTGGAAATGGATAAGATAACCATTTTTTAACATCTAGAAAAAAAACGAGCAAGAGTTTTTATATAAATTTTTCTCAGAAAACAAAGACGTACCATCATTACTGAAAAAATGAACAAATGCGCAACATTCATGAATTTTAATATGAAATATTCGGTGATCATTTAAAAATAATGTTTTCACATCATCGGCACTTTTTTCGTCATCATATTCAACCAGTAATGTTTCCGGTTTATATAACTGTCTATATTTGACAAGACGATTGTGACAACGTGGACGATTTTCGATATTTTTTACAATTTGGTTAAAATCTAAAACGAACAAAAATCATTCACAGGATTATTCACATACGAAGAAAAAAAGTATTGCTTACCAATATCATTCTCAAACTGAACAAGTGCTCCTACATAATTATCAGCTGTAATTTTGCTATCATAAAATTTGATTTCTAAACTATTTTCTAGTGGTGATACAGCATTAATATACAGTTTAAGTCTTTCTTCTTCATCTTGTGGTAAATTTGAAAAATAAATAACACGTGTATCTAGTGTACGCTTTAGCAAACGTGTATGAAAGACAAAATCATGAAAGGTCACCGGGCCGTGCGTTACAACTTCTACTGCAGCTACAAATAAAAGAAAATATTGACAAAAGAAATAAATTAAAATAGAATAGTTCACTTACTTAAGTGGTTTTTATATACTACTGAAGCAACACCCAAATGTTTATAAATCGTCTGTTCTTCAATTGGACCACCGAAACATTTAGATTGATTACTAAATAGTAGATCAATGATATGTGCATCACAATTCGGCATTAGCCAAAATATTTGAATACCAATAGGAACTGTAGTAGCAAAAATGAAAATGCAATAAAGACAAAAAGGGAAAGAAATCTCAGATATTTACCAGATGTACTAGTTGTGTTAACAGAAGACGAGTCCTGTGGTTCAGGACTTGATCTGATGAACGAGTCTGAACGTGAAATTGAAGGTGGAATAGCTGACACATGTGCTCTCGCTGCTAGTTGTGACTGTTGAGTTCGATACATTGTATTTCCATTCGATGGTAAAGTAGTTTGTTTTCTCCAACTATTTGCAAGTGGTTCAACTTCTGTGGTTGTTATCACAGATTGTTGCTCGAGAGATGGAGTTAGTAATGGACGAATATTTGATGACATTACAGTTTGATGTTTCAACATGCGTGAAGGTTGTGTTACAGCAAAAAACCTGCTCGATTGTGGTCGTGGTTTCGTCTGATACTAAAAGGAAACATATGTATGAACGAAATTTTTCAAAACCTAACTCCATTGTTTCTAATAAAGAGAGAAAAATAATAACGAACACAAAAGAAGAAAGACGATGATTGCACATAGAGCAGAAAAGGGCAAGCATAAGCATTCTGGATTTTTCTAGCTGAATTAACTGTTTTGCCCACTTTGTTTGGTTCATTAGTAGTGTCTATCTCGATGAAGAACAAAATTTCAAAAAAATCTTTTAGTCCGAAATCCTAAAGAGAAACCCTTGCTCCCTTGTTTGGCTGCAAAACACTTTTTTGTAAAGTTGCTGTGTTATACTTTAGGCGATGCAGTTCATTGTGCTGATTATGAATATCACATTTGTTTTGCTGAAAAATGTTTTTTGAACGAGAAAAACGAATTTTATCTGAAAAAATTAGCGCTCTTTGAAAAACGCATAAAGTATACGAAAGGTTCTACTTTCTACCAGAGAAATTTAAATTGTATATAAGGAACTGTCCTAGAAGGTTCACAAATTACTGTCATACAGATCAAAACTAAAAGTTCAGTGAAATGGAGAACTGTCTACTCCATAATTCTACACAGTCACAGTCAAAATTTAATCTGTTTACTATGGATCGGCACCTCATATTATTATACACAAACCATTCAAATAATAATCAGAGAATTGAAAAGTTGAGTTAATCAGATAATACTCATTTCACTTACTTTGTGTTGAGAATAAAATTGAAATGCTTTTGATAATAATTCCAAATCCAAATTAACCAAGTTTCCTAATATATGCTGATGCATATTGGCACGTAGTGAATGAGAATTTTGACAACTATAAGCATTTCGACAAACGCTAGTATAATGATCGTAACATACATGCAGATAATGGCAATGGTCGAACTGACATTTTTGTTTACTATTTTGTCTACATATTTCAAACTAGAGAGAGAGAAAAAAAATAACTAGATTATATGATAGACTCTACTGAAAATTTTTGACTTTTCCCGACATAACGTACTGCCATTCTAAATTCAACTTCGGTTTGATCATAATTAACTCTAAAAATCGCTTCGTAATTTTTAAGACTTGTAATAACATCTTTTCTACTCGAACATAATTTGGACGATATACAGTAGCTGGCAATATCCGACAGGCTATCTTGAAGTATTTTTCTTTCGGTAAACTGTTTCAGTATTCCATTGATCAAGTTGATATCCATTTACAACCTTGTTTATGCACCGGGCAGCAATCAGATAAGTCTAAAAAATTGATTGATTAAAAACTCTGAGAAAGATTGAACTGGTTCAAAATTTTATTCATTTCTGATTTTATCCTAAAAAAGCTGAATATTGCATGTTAAATAGTCATCCTTCTGTCTCTTATACTATGATTAATCGTTATATATTAGAAACTTTCAAATTATAGTCCATTCAGAAAGAAAAATTCCTTTTATAGCAAATTATATTACGTTGAGGCGAACGGTGATAGAAATGTTCTGTTTTTACTTTTTATATGTAATTAAGTATCTTCTATTCATCGGTTTATAAAAAACTTTAGTTACACCGCATACATTTAACATTCATGAAACTATGATTTTTCAAGTTTTTCTGCTGACAATAGTCGTCTTTTGTAAATCGATTTTTACGTGCAATAAACGTAATAAAATTATTATATCATAGAATATGATATTTTAATCCACGCTGATCAAATCCATTAATATGACAAAAAGAAAATGATAAACACGCAAATTCAGTAAAAGGTAAAACTAGGAAAAATAATTTCTATTCTGGGTTTTTGCCATACTCCTTGGCATCAAAAAATTATTTATAACAGGAAAGGTGTATTCGCTAGCTGTGGTTTTCTTGTCTTCATGGGTAATAGACAGCGTATTTTTTGTTTCTAATAGAGACAAGTATGTTCTCCGCATCTTATCCGCTCCATGAAATTTTGCAGAATGTTATAGCAAAAGCTTCGTGGGTATTTTTACATCTATTGTTGAAATAGCGTCGGTACTACACTGTAAATCGTGAAAGACCCTTTAGCGACTGACGAACCAGTCGAAAAAGCGTTTGGTACGACAATGGCAGAAACAAAAGCGCCTGGCACGACACTGGAAGGTGTTTCATAAAAATTCTTAAGTGCTTGACTTAAGTCATACTTAAGTCTCTGTTTTGTAAGCTTATGTGTTCATTTTATACACTTAGTTAAGTCGAGCACTTAATAATTTTTTATGAAACACCCTCCTGACACTTGAAAAAAAGCGTGTGGCAGAGGGACATAGAAAATTTTATTTAAGGAGTTACATGTTGTTTAGTCTTTTAGAGTGCTTTTACGTTGAATACAGACAAATGCGCGTTTATATGAGCTGCGTTCTGTTTTATCATCTTTGGCTGAGACGAGGCTCATGAATGCAAAGTTCTTCTTTTTGTGTGGGTTTAAAAGTCAAGAGTACTCTGCATTGACCGAATAATGTGTATAAAATTTCGAGGACCATTCCTTGGCAACAATAACAGAACCATCGCTCGAAGCATGCTTTATCTTGAAAATGAGCTTAAATATGTAGAAGATTCCATGCTGCAGGTTGTCTTTGTGCAGCTGTGTCTGGATAAAAAGCTCGAGCATCCTCGGCGTTCACAAATTCTGTATTTCTGTATGTTTCGTAAAGCTGGAAGACTTTACTCTTTGTTTTTTCTGTTACTCCTTTTTAGATCATATCAATAAGTGATATTGATAACTATTTGATTCAATCAATACTCAGGAAAATATATTTTTTTATATGTTCATTTTTTTCTAAAAAGCTTTTGTGCTTCTTTTCTTCTCATGAACCAGTTGTAAAAACTAAATATTTTCTTATTTTTTGTTTGTTAAAGACATGAATATGTATTATTTTCGTTTTGTTTTTATTTTCTCATATTAAGAAAAAAATTTGGTCTGTTTTTTACTTTATTACTACAGCTCGATGAATGATACACCAAAGCATATATACCTGCAATATTTTTTTATTGACTGCTTTACCATATGTGTGTAATTCGATTTCTTGAATGAATAATAGTGAGAACTGAATTATGTTAAATTGATATTTCTACTCTTCGGAAGAAAATTTGACGTCCTAGAAAACCTTCATCTGCTCGAAGCACGCAGCTATAGCTAGCTAATTGAAATCATCAACAACCTGCCGGACTTTTCCTCGGGAGATGATGATATAAATTGAGGTTCGGAAAAAAGCTGATACATAGTGCGAGCTCAGAGAACTAATGGCTTCGGCTTAATCCTGAAGTAGAGTGTTGTGTTAGAATTCTCCGCTGAGTTGGTGACGGAGAAGACTACTGGGAGGATTTGGTATTTTTCGTACTTTAAATAACTTTATATATCAAAATTTCTACTTTACTATTGCCACTACAACTAAAGTGTCCTTCTCCAACTTACTTTCGAGAAAAGACTAATTTGATAGTTTTATCGGCATCAAAACTACTTTGTTTTTTACTTAAAAATAAACAATCATATTCGTTGTTTATTTCACGAAATTAAATTTTTCTGGTAATATTTGGTAAATCCTTTGAAATCGCTGACAAAAACTTAATTTCTGAGAAATAAACAATGATTTTTTTGGTTGCTTATGCTGGTGAAAAAACAACAATTTCATCAGTCTTTTAAGCAACTGGTAAAATGGCTGTCGTACTGGTCGCTTTAGTGGCTGGCCCGATGGGAAACCTACCAGTTACATGAACGACTGGAATCCAGACGCTTACCAGTGGTTGTAGCGTCTTTTACGATTTACAATGTGTATTGTACTGTTAATATAGTATATTGTAAATAATATAATAAAATATGAGTGGTTCGATAATAAACGTTCTGTTCTAATTGGCCGTAATTTTTGTCCAATTAAAGAAAAATATCGAACCTCTTTCTATTTTCATGGTCATCATTGTGGGATAAACTTATATAGAAAAGTTAACACAGTTAATTATAAGTCATAACTGAAATGAAGAGATTTTATGAAAAACTCGATACGAAGATACCGAAATTATATGGGAAATTCCACGATAAATATGTAATCAAGCACGGTGATATGTACGATGGTATTATATTTTAACATTATATTATGTGATAGTTAAGACACTGTACAATTCAAGTTTTGAGTAAACAAGCATTTCAAATTGGTAAAAATTCACTAAGCGAATGTGTTTTATGGTATGTTAGTTGGTATGTCGATTGACGATTAAAAATGGAAGGATGCAGCCGCCCTTGCTGAGTACATATGTGCGGGCATTTCGGAAAGGCCTAAAGGGAGTCAGCCTTTAAAAAGGAAGATTTCCAAATCAGATCTGCTGGAGAAAAACCATTATTTTAGAAAAGTGCGAAGAAAAGCGAAATATTGTACACAATGTTGCGGTAAGAAAAAGTGTGTGTGTTTAGATGTCTAATGCCGTTATATAAATATTTATGTGATTGCTCTGTTGACTAATAACATTCTCGATAAAAACCGGCACTTCTTTTACTGTAAGGAACATGTGAGTTAGATTTTAATTTCTACTATACCGGAGATTGAAATACGGATGCCATTCTAGTAATAATATTTACTTTTGCTACCGTCTGTGCCATTTTCCCAATGTTAACACTTGGGCGTATGTATTGCCTTTCAGATGAAACCATTGCGTTAATATGTTTGTGTATTTGAAACTGCGTCTATTTTCGATCAACAGATTGAACTTCAAGTTAACCTCGAAACGAATTAATTAGTAACAAGAAACCATTATCTAGGAATGGTTGAGGAAACTTCACTTCATTTCTAGAGTTTTTTTTTGATTTTCCTCAAAAATACCCAGCACTTCTCCTTATTTAAGCAAACTTTCAGCGGTCGAAAATCACTCAAAAAAGACGCTCCTAGCGATTTTTAGATTTGTTGCAGACAATAATCCAACTCTCTTAAGTTCCAGAAACTTACAACACTAATGCGTAATGCGGATAGATAGACGGACAATTCGTTTCTATGACCAGAGAATAAAGTCTTATTTAGTGTTTCAAGGTTTTGTTAATTAAAATGTAACTAGGCGTAGTTTAATTACCTTCTTCGTCATTATATAATGTCGTAAAGATGAGATAGATATTACATAGATAATAATACCAAGACTATCTTTTTTACTTTAAAAATAGCCATATTTCTTTGAGATGGATAGCGATACAGTGCGACGGGAATGAACGCACAACTAATCGGCATCCAGATACATCCTAGTCAATATACTTCGGCTCAAGTGCTTCATTAAAGTAAATTTGCAAGTGCTTTCACAAAATACTTCGTATTGCAAACTAAGTATTGCAGTTCTTATGCTATATCATCATCACCATATCAATCAAATGTATCTACCGCTTCGCTAAGTTTGATTAATAAATCACCCACCACAATGGTAATTTTCTCGTCATTATCAGCAACATCTTCTAAAAATCATATGGCTAACTTGCCTCTATTGGCTGGAAAACTTTTTGGTACTTCTTACGAACCGCCTTTGAAAATCTTATAAGATCCTTATAGAACACTTACGACGGCGGATGGGAAGTCTTAAACAATCTTATATAAGAAACTGATAAGATTCCGATAAGAATCTTGTAAGACAGTGGTAAGAGACTTAGATGTTTCTGGTAAGATTCTTATATAAGAATCGATGACTAGAGTACATTTTGTTATAGAACTAAACTAAAAAAGTTATTGTGAGGAATACCAAAAACGTACAACATTAGCAACTTTCAAGCACAAATATACAAACTGATTTTCGATTTCTTGCTCCTAGCAGTACACTCTTGCGGGCAGCCCCGAATTCCATCCCGTCTATCCAGTCTCGTGGAACAGACGGGGTCAGGACAAAAAATAATTTACGGGCTTGGGCTCATGGGTTTGGGACAAATTATATTTTCTGGGTTCAGGCTTACGGGCTCGGGACAAATGGAAAAAATCACGTTCCTTATCCAAATCTAGCCGATGTATTATTATGGGGTTAAATATACGGGGTAAACGGTGCGGGGAAGCCCGTGGTTCTCTTTTCCGGGACACAACGGACTCGGAACAAAATAATTTTTTCGTGGGGTCGGACTCACGGGCTCGGGCTAAAGAAAACTTTTACAAGCTTGGGCTTACAGGCTCGGGTCAACAAAAACGTTTGCTACATAGGAGTCTACCTAGCAGGGCACTTGTTTAAGAACTTGAAAGCATCATTTCTAGTACAATCAGTGCGCCCTTTCTGGTGAGACCTAACAAAGAACATTTCAATCAAGCGCATCAATAGAGAATCTGTTTTTCGACACAAGGTCGAAATCTGCCGCATCTGGTCTTGGTGCTTGAACACAGCGAAAAAGAAAAGATATTCACTCAGAATTAAGGTAGACATTCGTATTATGCCTGAGAAGCTTTAAAATTAAAAAAACTTATATTTAGCTGGGCTAAATAATAATGTTATATTTGGCTGGGCTACATAATTTTTTCCAGAATATGCAATACTACAGAACAGAAACACGTTTTTGTTGAAAATCTGAAAAAAGTAAAACTTATTTTGTGCGATAGAAATTTGCTATGAAATGGTTTTAGCACACCTATAATATAGAGCTTTTCGAGCTCTACACAATGGATTACTTAATTTTTTTATATCTCAACATCGACACACGCAAATACAAAAAAACTGAGTTTTGTGCTTGAAAGTTGTTGATGTTGTACGTTTTCGGTATTCTCACATATAGGAATACCGAAAACGTACAACATCAATAACTTTCAAGATATGGAACTACAACTTAAAAAGTTATTGCAATAACGTTTTTAGTTTTAGTCCTATAACAAAAATTAGCCCATAGTTTGGTTGTGGCGATAACAATCGCACAAATACTGCTGGTGAGCATATGTGCGAAAGCCGGATTGAATCTTAATTGTGACACCGCCCCTTGCTGCGGCCTTGTGCATTTTATCAAAAGCGCAAGCAGTTTTCGTTGTCATTGTATTGTCCTTCGTGCTGAACGGATTTGTCAAATGTTCCCCCTTTATGTCCACGACTTTGAGAGTCGTATTGTTATTACCACTAACGTAGAGCACAGGGGAAGCTAAGTAGGCACCACACACATCTTTGATACAGCATCGCACAGATCCTGGCCAAATAAGGTTAAGCCATAACGTTTCGTCGCACTGATCCGTCTCCTCTTTGCACGTACCAATGCCGGATCCCCTGGCCGATTTGTACAGTCTCTCTCACCGATATTGTTAGCATTTAACTGGCCGGAATATGGCACCATCAAAACCCCGAATATGAGCACAATGTAATGCACCCACTTCATTGTTAGTGTTTGTATGAATGTTGCTTGGATCATAGCCATCTTTATAGCCTTGACACATCTCTTATCTGCGATGATGACTCAGGTTGGTTTTTCTTCCGAAATTTTGCGCGTTCATAGGTTCGTCATGCAACCGTCGCTTACCTTTTACCTCTTTCTCATTCCGTCGACTTTCTTTTTCAAACATTCTCGGAAGAAGAGGAAGAGTGATATCACTCGCTTTTACACTCGAGTTTCTTTTGTCATCTTCTTACTTTTTTACTCTATGGTTATTATTGTTGTTGCTGCTGCTGTTACAGTGGTTGTTGATGACGAGATAAAGTCACAAAACTCTCTGGGAAATCACCTCTGCACTTAACTCTTTTTGTTAAAGTGGATAAATTCTCTCATCGCAACAAACAAGCGCCTGAAGCGCCTTTCTTCTTATTTTAGTTGATGTTTATTACTGAGGAAGCAAGGGCTGAGATTTGGTAGCCGAAGCAGTGAAATTACAAATGAACTCATATTACTTTACACATGAAACGATGGCGAGGTTCCTTTCTCCAAACTCGAAATCGTTGTTACGACATATTTTACTCATATAGAAGGAGCACATAAAACTAAACAAAATGAGGTAGTTCTGGACCCTTCAAAATTTAAACTGAAAATTTTAAAAGTGAAATTTTTCAGGTAAAAATTGGTTTTCTCAGTCAGATTTCAGAAATCCAATTATCTCTTTATGGCATCTTATATAGCAAACATTTTACAAAATGGGCTATAAAAGCTTTTTTCTAGAACTCGGCGAATACAGTCAAAAATCGATAAGAAACAGGGTCACCATCAGAACGACTTTACCATATTTTTTTACTAAAAACACAGCAATCACTAGCTCAACAACGATAAAAACGGTGCTCATCATCAAGACCGAGGAAGAAATAACAAGAAAAACAGAGACAAACTGGCTAGTGATTAACTCAAATCATATTACATGGTAGACGATTGTTTTAGCTATTACGATAGATATTAAGTATCTCAGACATTCCACTTCATGAAAATTTTAGTTATAATAGAATAGTCACATAATAGTGGAAATTATTAACTTTTGTATACCATAGTAACGTATAATAAAGTACAATATTTTCATTAGTTTAACTAGTGGCGTAGTAAACGTAGAGGAAGAGGACGTTCAAAAAAAATAAAATTAGCATTACAACAAGACTAGAAAACTGACGAGGGAACATATTTAGGTGTTTAAGCTCTTTAGGTCCCATCTTTTGGCGATAGGTAGACCTCAATGAGGTATGAAAAACCTCAAGAGGATTTATCCCCTCGCGCCTTTGTTTTCGAGATATCGAATTTTCAAGATGCATACGAAAAGAGACTGA
>CAJNOQ010002018.1:0-26882 GCA_905250885.1 Didymodactylos carnosus | reverse complement strand
CAAAAAAAACCCAAGCACTCAGTTTTAAAACTTTCAGGAAAATTACTTGCTGCAGCTAATGTGAAAAAAAAGCCGGTTTATGCGATTTTGATAGAATTGCAGATTTTCACTGTGACATTCATTCCATTATGGAAAAATTCATCATGAAAAAAACTTCTATTAAAATTACTGGTTCCTACAGTTTTTGTATGTCTTAACTCTGTGAGACGAAGGCTATAGACAGTTTCTGGTGTCTGAAGATCTGTTCGCCTGTACTCGACCTTCCGAGTCCTGTGTAATTCGCATATTTCGTATTATGTTAATTTCGAAATGACGGTACGACAGCTCAGGTCGACTGTCACGCTGAAGTCGCAGCGCGGCTCGCGATAAAAAGTCGGGCCGTGAACGCGCTACGCGATCGCTAAGATTCTCGCGAAAAAAATCGCGATTATCATTGATTGATTCTCTTCATTCGTATTGCCGCGTAGCGATCGCGGTTCATTCGCTACTGTTGCGTCGTGATCGCGGTTCATTCGCTATTGTCCCGTCGTCATCGTACAGAAATCGCGGTGTCATAACGAGAGCATATTCGAGTCATGTTTACAGCTTTGTTTCAACATACAATTAAGTTCTATCGAACTTTTTGTAAAAAACATAAAACTAAAAGGAAGAAAAGAAGTTTCTAGTCTTTGTTTTAATTCAGATATGTTTAGCACAACTGTATTATATTCTTCTTCTCTTCAGTCATCAGCTCGTTTGTGCTAACCATCGAAATTACTTTTTCTTTTCATAGTATATTTACAAATAATTGTTGAAATAATCTTTTTATTTTCTTCAACGTGATTACCCAAGCAAAAACGACCCAATTTTTTGGGTTATTTATCTAGATTCAGGTCCACGTGCATCTAGATGTACGTGGACCTGAATCTAGATAAATAACCCAAAAAATTGGGTCGTTTTTGCTTGGGTAATATCAAAAAGTTCACATATTTTTATCACAACTGTTTGAAAATATGTCGTATAACTGATGTTGACTTGAACTTAAATTGTTTGATTGTTTGGTTTGTTATTGTTCTTTGGTTTATAGCTGCCATGACTGCTTAACAGGACCTCAAACATTGCTTCAGACATGTTTGGTCCAGAACACGGACGATTCCTAGTGTAGGCCAGACGTCCGTTTGAGAAAACTAACAAAAAATCTACGCACGATCTTCGCATCAGTTTGCTTTCACAGCTTTCTGAAACGGGTAGTCCTACAAAGGTTATCATGTTGACGACTACTCTAGTTCCCAAATAAGTAACTACGTTAAAAATCGTGATTATTGCTCTACTTTCTCAGCATTTCTCATTATTCAGTATCTAGAGTTACTGAACATTACTCGTTCCCAATTAAAAATTTGGTTCATCGTTCCTTTATTGATGAATGTTTGTTCCGCTCGGAAATTTATTCGTTGTCGCAATGAATATTCATTTGCTCATTCATTGCTTTTCGTCCAAATAATCCGTGGAAAGTATATATCTATATAAAAAAGTGGCTTATTGGAATACATTTTTATGTAATCAACGGACAGTAAATCCTCTATAGCAAAAATTATACTTTTCTATAAAAAAAACAATTAAAATAGAAATTAATCAACGGATAGTAAATCGTGTTTACACGATTTACTATCCGTTGATTAATTTCACACAGATTTTTAAATCTGTTCTCGTTACAGAATAGAAGAAATTTTCATTTTCTCTCTAGAAACTAGTTAATTTAAATTTCTTCTATTCTGTAACGAGAACACATCTATAAATCTGTGTGAAATTAATCGAAATTAGTAATTGTTGATTAGAACAAATTTGTACTGCTCGAATAACGAGTGATTTTACTAACGCTATATGTATAGATTCGTATTTATACTCTTTCTATAATCACATGTTTCATATTTTCCATTTTCTTTTTTGATTAAAACATCCAGGAACGGCAGCATCCCTTCTTTTTCTATTTCAAAGGTAAATTTGATGTTTGGATGCATTTTATTTAAATTGTCTAGTAACACTAATGCATCATTAATGTCTGCATTCAATATAACTAACACGTCATCGACATATCTGATGCATAGCTTAATTATGGAGTCATATTTTGATTTAAGTACATGTTTATTTTCTAGTGCTTCCATAAATAAATTGGCTAGAATTGGAGCTAATGGGCTTCCCATTGATACTTCATCAATCTGTCTAAAGTACTGATGATAAAAACGAAATTGGACGTTCCTCGATGCTAAGTTGAATAAGATGAATAATTCTGTTTTTGTTATTTTTATGAATTTTGTTTTCTTATTTTATTGCCAGATCTTATTGACCGCAATTTCAATTGCTTCCTGTACAGGTATACTTGGATACAGTGATTTCACATCGAAACTTATAAATTGCTCTTTTTCTCCAACTATTTTTTGTTTTAATAATTTTACTAATTCAAATGCATCTTTGATGTATAATTTAGATGTGTTATCACACTGTTTTCATAATTCAGCAAGAAATTTCGAAAGAGCGCAACTAGGCGCGTTACATGTCGATCTAATCGGTCTCAACGGATAATTAGATTTACAAACAAACAGTTTTTCGTTGTGGTGATTTTATGTTAAGAATAAATCTTGATCTTACGAGGAAACCTATGCAAGTGATCCTTCCGATTTAGTTCGTTCATACGTCGATCGGTAGAGAGTATCGAGCCAGCAAAAAGGCTAAAAGGATTTTTCCCCATGACTCTCGAAAATCCGACTTTCTGGAAAACTAGTTTTCAGAAACTCTAAAAATAATCATAACCTTTCTTAATGGGGCATAATTGTAGCACGCATATTTCTGATTAAAATGAGACATCTTCCAGCTCTACATGACCTTTCTTGCAAAGTTATAGGATATACAAGAAATGTCAGCTCAAAGGTACAGAAGTAAGAAGAAAAAAATTAATTTTGGGCTTTTCTTGTAAATTCTGTAACTTTGCAAAGAAAAGTCGTGTAGAGCTGGGAGGTGTCTCATTTTAATCAGAAATTTGCGCGCTACAATTATACCTTATTAAGAAAGGTTTGGTTATTTTTAGAGTTTCTGAAAGACTGGTTTTCCAGGAAATCGGGTCTTCAAGAGTCATGGGGAAAAATCCTTTTAAGCTTTTTACTAGCTCGAAACTCTCTATCGGCCGACGTATGAACGAACGAAATCGAAAGGTATCACTTGGTTGTTGGTGAAGAACAGTATACTTTTTATAGATATACAGATGGCAGCTACAGATTATATTTCATGTTTGTTCCATTATTCTCTCGTTGTTCACATGGATAGATCCACATTCGAATCGATAATCTCTGGAATATCTGCTCATCAGACACCTGCTTGCCTGATTGCTCTGCAAAAATTTTTTGATGAGAAAATAAGAGACAATAGATAATTATATAAATCCACATAGAGAGTTTTATGCAATAAATAAAAGAACATCGCACTGGTTCCACATCTGAATTGCCAGTATGACTTTTGTGTTTACCCATTGTATTTATTATGACATTATGTAAATCTGTGCGAAGATATGCATGACATGAAAACTTTTTTTTGAAACTGACATTTCTCATAGATTTTTCGACAATAAATGAAAAATTATTGCGAAGGAGTAAGAACGGTTTATAAATGATGATACACATTTTGAAAAAACGATTATATCTTTCTTCAAATTAAAATTCTATTCTCATTGACCACAAAATTTCGCGATCTTTCTATTTGTATTTTACATAACATCTATTTTTTAAACAAAATTAGAGCAACAAAAAAATAACAACAGAGAACATGTTTGATTAGAAGTTAAAAAATTGGTTTATTTGTTCACAATAATTTTCTATTTGTTTTAATTGTAATCTTGTAAACGTATTGGGCAATAATCGGGCAAAATCAGCTATCTTTAATAGATTTGTTGGCGCCGTTCGAATATAAACAGAATAACGTTCTAATTCTTCATCATTTAAAGTAGTTGAAGTCACTGATCGCGTTGACGAAGACAATAATGTTGAATAGTTTCTTGAATTTTCACGTTGTTGTTGTAACACAATCATATGAACATGCATGGCTGATAAACATACATGAGGAATCAATTGTTGAATCTAAAATAAATGACAATAAATTTAAATTAAATTTCTTTTTACGATCAATTGTATAGTACTTACACAATCTTCTGCGATGAATACTCGTTGTTTTATTCTGTCATGATTTGAAGTATCGTACGGTAATAAATCTAATTGTCTAATAATAAGATATGCTTGGTCGTATTGTTTAGATAAATAATAATCAAAATATGAATTTAAATCTAATAGAAGAAAATATGATGTGATTAATTCATTCTCTTCTTCACGTTGCTGTTCTTTAAGAACTTGTAAACGTTGAGCTAATTCGTAAGCATAAATAGGTATTTGTGTAAGATTATTCAATGGTTTAATTTCTTTATGTCCATCAGATGTGTTTACTGTATTTTCATGTGTTGTTAATTTATCAAGAATTATTTTTGATATAATTGACATCAAACGTTTGAGTGTTTTTTTATAATCTTTAGCTAATTCATATAGATAACATGATACAATTAAACTACGATCTTGAGTCGATTTTTGTTGTTCATATGTTTCAGCTATATGATGAATTAATTCATCAACTTCATCTGAATCAGAGATAAGTTTATGAAGTAAACCTGTTTCATATTTTAACGTATTTGTCCATCGGCCATATACAGTACGTAAATCGTCGATATTTGTTAAATTATCAATTAATAATCTTATAAATTCATTAGTATAATCTAAATTTTCTATATTTTTTAATATATAAGAATAATTTAATATTTCCCATTGTCGTTGACGATTTATTAATTTATTTGATATATAAAGTTCTAATAATTTTGTTAAATTTAGTAATGTTAAACGATCTTTTGTAGTATTAGTTGTTGTCATTAGTAGACAATCATCAACAGATGATGCTAAGCCAATCAAATATTTTTCATGTAAATATAGAGCAAGATGAATGGAATGTACTTTTGTTAACGATTGTTTAAACAGATATTCTACAGCCGATTCAAATGCACCACATAATATGAGTAAACGACAATAACGATAAGGATACTCTGATGCTCTAAAATAATCTTCGCCTAAAAAAACAAAACAATATCAACATTAAAAAATGAAAAAAAAAAAAAAGAAGAAATAATAGAAAATCTCGAATTACCTAAATCTCGAATAATCCATCGTTGTAATCTTGGTATTGATAATTGTGTACGATCATAAATTAAACTTTCATTTGTTATTGGAATTTGTGAGAGTTTAATCCATAGAAAATCTTCAACGCATAGTAACACATCTTCATGAGCATCAATTAAATTTTGACGATCGAGAAGACAAATAACGGCACTATAAAATAACGTTGAAATATTAATTATTCTAACATCTAAATTAAAACTTAGTTTTATTAACATACCGTTTGTAAGGATTGCCTACAAGACTATATTCAATATTTCGAATATCGGATGATTTGCCTGATGCTGACATTGTTGTTGTATTCAATTTTGTTGAAGATGATTGTAAATCATTTGATAGATAATTTTCTAATAATGTTCGTAAATGTGGTAAACTAAAAGAAAAATAATGCCATATTTTATAAATCGGCGAGCAGCTAGCGGTCCGGTCCATCTTCGGATGAAAAGGTTCGAATTTTTATTTTAACTTGAGTAAAACTTAAAAATACATCATTAGACGCAGTTTTTCACGATGATTACAAATCTGAATTCAAAAACAAATGAAAGTCAAATCTTCGTGGTGAGAATTTAAATTTTTAAATAAATTTAATTTCGTGATCTAAATACTTTTTTCAAAAATTCTGAAAACTATACCAGAATCAAATCCTCTGCCAAAGGGCTCATTTGTTTGACGTTTAGATGCCAAAAAAAATTTATTTTTCTAGAAAAAGTTTTCGTGCTTATTTTGTGAGCAATTTTATGTCAATATAATCTAACTTTGAAAATTTATTTTTGATTGAATGGAATGAATGACATCTCAAACTATCTATCTATGTGAAAATCAGAGCTTGCTAAGTAGTTCTGTGACAGAAAAAATATATACCAAACTATCTGCAAAGAAGAGCAAAAAACGGTGAAATTCCACAACGGTCACTTTTATTCGATTTCCTTTGCCAAGAAACCAATTCAAGAAAAAGTCAGTAGTGATTCTGATACCACAAACTGTGAGCTTTAATTTGGTAATTAAGCAATCATTTTAAAATTAACTTTAGGTGGAATAATTTACATTTTACTAAAATACGCCAAAAAATACTTTCATTTTTTGAAGTTCCGTAACATCCTCTATTTTGACTACAACTTTTGGTCCGCTTGTTCAATCAAGCTTAAATTATTTTTGGTAGTAGAATTCCCTAATATCCATCATTGGTATAAATTTCATTGATAAACGTTGCTTCTTTGCCAAGATAAGGGGCACAAAAGACGAAAAAAATGAAATTCCGTAACAGTTTGGCCAACCCGAAATTAAGAACAAAAAAATATATTTTTACTTTGCTTTACTAATAATTGCACGTGCCAAATCAATACTACCACTTCTTAATGAATAAAATATTAATGGCCATACTGATACATTGTCGACAAGACGATCCTGAAAAAATAAAATTCAAAAATAAATTAAATTAAAATAAAAAATCACTAGTAACAAATAAAAAGCTAACGTGCATCGGCTGCTAACATCGTTGAATTTTTATCATTTGCTTGTATAAAATGAATAATACAACTGTATAACATTGTTGAATCATCCGACACTGCACCAGTTGTTGATTGAACTAAATCACTATACATTGTTTCTAATGCTTGACGAAAACTAAAACATACAATAGTATAAAATCTAACATTTGTATTTAATTTGAATAATTAAATACGAGTAAAAAAAAATTTTTTTTTGTCGTTTTTTTGCAAAATTTATCAATAATGTGAAAAAAAGAAATAAAGAGTTTAATAGTATCACCTTCTTTCAAGATATTCTTTCGAACATTGAACAATTGCTTTTTGTGATAAATATGGATCAGTTTTTCTATAATTATAATCAAGAACATGTGACATCCATTCAGTTGTATGCCATAAATCGGATACAGCCTAATTAAAAGAAATAATTTTGAAAGATAGAACAAAATAGAATAAAATTTCTCTTTTTTTTTTACTTGTTGTTCATAAGATTTTGCAATAATTTTATATTGTTGAATTAAATCATCACCAGGCAATGTTGAAGAACGCGAATTAATTTGATTATATTTAATAATCTATACTAACACAAACAAAATACTAACAGAATTTTATATTATAAAAATAGAAAAATAACTTACTGTATTTGCATATTGTTGTTCTATGTGAGTTAAATCATTTGGAATATTTGAACGATTTGCTGACCAAGTCTAAATAGATAAATCAATAAAATATTCTTAACTGAAAAATTCAGAATACTATTAACACAATAAACAACAAATATGTCCTATAGAAAAGCAATATGAAAGGGCTTACAGTTGAAAAATCAAATCCTCTAGAATCATTTATTGGACGTAATTCATTAGTTTTAACAACGGTATCACTAAGACGATTATCATATTGACTCGTCTAGAAATAAATAAAAAAACAACAATAGTATAGTATGTCTCGAACGTAATAGTCTTAGGAAAATTTACTTTCGAGTGATCACTTGTTTTCGGTCGCAAATCATCAGATAGTAAACAATTGATTAAATTTCGTCGTTCTTCACAACTATGTTTAAATGTATGTTCCCAATAGTCAGTGTCGGCTTTAAAAAAAGTCTAAAATAAAGATGAATTCTTCAAATATTAGTGGAAATAAGAAAAGATGTATAAAGCTAGAAAAAAAAAATGATCATTTCACTATAAAATGACATCGATCAATTCAAGCTATAGAGAGGAGCAAGAAAGTATGTCTCACCTGTTGTACAAGTGAATTGAACTCATTATCATTATATTGTGCTCGTTCACTTTTTAAAAAAGCATCTAATTCTAATTCATTATTCAATTTTGGACGATAATTTGTTGTGGTTGTTGTTGTTGTCGATGGTATTTTTAAAATATTTGATTCAAAACTGGCTAATTTTTGTTCGAGATTTGTAAAATTAATTGAATTTTGTTTTGAAAATAATGAGGATGTATCAATTTTTTGAGCAAACAATTTGTCTGTGTTCAAATTATTTGTTGCTGTTTGCCGATATTTGGACGATGAAAATGATGTGGGAGAAGACCAGGGACTATTTGTACCCGTGACAGCCAGTTTCATTTTATTAACATCCTGTACAATAGTACCGATACTAAATGGAGTCGACATCTGAAACAAATTATTAAACAAGTATTGTATGTAAAAAAGAAAAGAAAGAAGAGCCAAGTAGACGCATTTGATATATGAAAAAAACAAAAATTTCGTTTCGTCAATTGTTCTACTTTAGTAGAGAAATTTGTTTTTTACTTAAAATATTCATATAAAAGAAAGAAAACTTTACCTTTAAGTAGAGTGAAAAACAATAATTTTCACTAGTGGGATACAAAATACACATAAACATAAAAGTAAACAATAAATAAAATTTCTGATAATTTGGCATATTTTATTCTGTTTAAAAGTAATGAAATAAACTTTTAACGGTAAAACTGACGTTTTTTGTAGATGCATTAAAAATATAGTAATACGTAACCAAGAAGAGAGCTGATCCACTCTGGTGTACGTCTTCTATATTCATGGTTTTAGAAGGATGTTTATTTTAAAGCCTATACAGCTGATCATATATGAATCATTAGGACGAATTACAGGTTGTTTTGTAAGTTGAGTAGCATTTACAATAATGTTTGTACTAATAACTGAAAGTCCCAATGTGAGATTGTGAAGAATTTGTTAACAATTCACAATGCATTTTTTGTTAAAATTCAAAAAAAATTTACACTACCTTTGATAGTCTGTAATTGAGATTACTTCCTTGTAACAAAATCCTGATTATGCCATTAAGATGGGGAAAAGTTAAATAACTAACAAAAGATAAACCCTTATTATATAAAATTTTACTAGAGAAACAACATATAATTCTAACATTCTATTGTGGCTTTGTTTTCCTTCATCTTTAATATTTTGTTATTCTTTCAGCCCATTTCTTTTATAAGAAGGAAAACTGAAGTCTGAGGTTTAAAGGAACGTTTTGCTGGATTACTAACGTTTTTACACTTTTTGTTTCTCCCTCCTTCCTCTCTGACACCCGGCACATTCTGCTGTAGAAACTAAGCTGAGTGTAGATTATAATTGTGACTTTTGTCATACCTATAGTTTAATGAAAACTTTCTGCTTGTTCATGCAGAATAAATTCACCTGAAAAGCAAAGAAAACGACAACACGGTCTGTCTGTTTATTTTTTGTAATTGTTTCATAACTTGCCTTTCTCTAAGTGTTGTGGTGTGAAGTATATGGGAGCGTTTATAACATTGAATTTCGAAGTAAAAAAAAGGAAAAAACCACATAATACTTCTTGTTCCTTTATGCATACTAATCAGTTCTTTTACGATATTTCATTAGTATTTTCTTAGAACTTAAGAGTAAGAGTTTTCACATTTTTACCCGTTAGGGCAACTTGGAGAAACTTTTTTATTTACTTTTAAGTAATACCAGTCTAACTCCTGTTTACTTATTTCACTTGGTGCATTTGCCATCAAATCTTTTCCCATCGATGTCTTTGGAAATGGTATAACATCTCGGATATGTTCCGTTTCTAATAGAATAGCTAATATCCGATCTAAACCGAGAGCAATTCCACCGTGAGGAGGTGCACCGTACTCGAGTGCATGTAATAAATGTTCTAAATGGTCACTCTCTATATGTAATATATTTTCTAGAATGTGACGTTGTAATTTTGAATTATGAATTCGGATTGAACCACCGCCAATTTCATAACCATTCAATACAAGATCGTAATGTTGACCAATAATATCTAAGGGATGATTATCTAATATAGCTAGATGTTCATCAATAGGAGCTGTAAATGGATGATGAGTCGATTCGAGAGAAGATGTCTGTGAATCATAGGTGAATAGCGGAAAATCAGTAACCCATAAGAAACTCCACTGACGACGAGACCGTAATTTAACATTGTACTTTTTTTCTAACACATTTGCTAATGATAGACGTAAAGATCCTAAGTAAACCAAACAAACGTCTTGCAAATAAAAATAAGAACGTTCAAAACAGCTAACACTATTGCTTACCCAAGAGTGATAAACATTCATCTTTATTATTCAGTTCATGAGTAATTGTAAAGCAAATCTGATCATTTTCATTCGTTACTCTCATAAAACGTTCATTCATCAAGCTGAAGTCTTCCTCTTTTAATAATGAACTATATTCTTTAGGTAAACATATTGATAATTGTTTATTCGCTGTATCATGTTCAATTTCAAATTTAAAGCGTGTATCGGGTTTATCTGTTCCATAACGATCCATGCACTGGCGATAGGTGAGCTGAGGAAACGGATATGACACTTTATCAGGCCAACAATCTGACAATAGTTCTTCAATCAATAATAAGATATGTTCACGACGAATAAAACTCATTTCAATATCAACTTGAGTAAACTCTGGTTGACGATCAGGACGACCTGTAAAGAAACAAAATACCATTTCATTCACATAATGTACCGAAACATGAGATTAATCTTATATTTCTACACCCAACTGTCTAGTTCACACCAACCAAACACTAACCTGTTTCATCTCTGTAACATCTCGCAATTTGAAAGTATCTATCAAAACCACCAATCATCAATAATTGCTTAAATTGTTGTGGACTTTGAGTTAAACAATAAAATAATCCTCCTTCATTCATATGTGTCGGAACAATAAATTCTCTGGCACCCCCAGGTGTTCGTCGAAACAATGTTGGTGTTTCTATATCGACAAAATGATGTTTTAATAAATAAGTACGAATTTTAGAAACAAATTCTGAACGATACCGTATTCGATGCTGCATTATTTGTTGACGAAAATCTAAATACCGATATTTCAATCTGACATATTCATCGGAATGATGATATTGGGACAAGTCAATAGGCAATTGAGGCAACGATGGATTTATAACGGTGAAATCATCTAAATGCAATTCTAATTGACCACTTTTCATCTGAGGATTAATTTGATTCTCAGGACGTAAACGTATCACACCATTAAGATGGATGCATGATTCGAGAGACGTTTGTTTTAATAATGAACGACATTTGGATAGAGAGGATGGAATTATAAATTGCAGAGAGCCAGAATAATCACGAATAACACCAATAAAATTTAAACGTTTATATTGGAGCCAGCCATATAATGAAACCGTTTGATTAACATGAGAAGGAGTTAATTCACTTAATATATGACTACGAGAACAATAACTGTTTGCAGCAGACGATGACGAAGAAGATAAACGGTACAAATTTAATAAGTAAGAATTAGAACGAATTAGTTTGAATAAAAACATCTAGAATAAAAAATAAGTATGAAAATGATATTTCTCTATAATTTTCTGTTATTGTGGTATACGATTCAGATATTGTTGATCACATAATAGCCAACGGAGTTAGGAAGACAAATTTAGTCAGATATTACAAATACCCGTGAAATTTTGACAAAAGGAATGTATACTCGACTAACGAGAGAACATTCTCAGGTGCCCTTCTGCGATTTTGACGAAACATATCGTAAATAGTAAAATAATTAACATAACAATTTTATTTTAAAGTCACGATATTAAATAACAGGGATGACAAAAAAGTTCTAAAGAACTTTGACTAAGTCACACCGTATAAAAAAAAATAAACAATACTAACAGGTAAACTATGCTATTAGTTACTAATTCGATAAAACGCGGTGTGAAATGAGAGAAAGAGTGATCTGGATAGTTTTTGAAGCAATTTTTACATTTTTACTATTCACGATTTGTTTCCTTAAAATTTCATAGTGGCACGAAGATGTTCACTTTACAAGGAAACTCTTTTCAATTGATATGAAATGCGTTATTCGTACGCTCGTTGTTAAACTGAGCAGTTCAAAGTTCTCTATTTTCTCTACAAGGTTAATCATCCTAGAAAATGAGTGATAGACATAAACCTGAAAAATTATTTATCCTGGCCTTTGTGAACAAAGATGGCGTCAAATTTTTTATTGGCTTTCATCCTGACAAACTATAAATACAACTTTGCCTTATTGATTCTGAAAAAAAATTCGATATAAATATAAGAAGTACCTCTTTTCGCAATAGCTATATGCGCTTTAATTGTCGCAAATAGTGAAAGAAACATGTGGCGCTCATGCTCTCAAACAATGGTTTGATCACAAGCCTATCATTATTGAGCAATGCTGATGTACATGGAGTGTGATGTCTACAATGTTTGTTTATTCAATCACTGCTCAGAGGTTTTCTCTACTATTATTCAAGGACCTGCCTGTATTCAAAAAATGTCACTGCTTTTTTTGTGAAACAAGGCTTTTTTCCTGGTTTACTACATAGTGGTTATAAGTTAAAGTGCTCTTACACGAATTCTTAGGTCATTTTAGAGCCTCTTTTGAATATCGATGACAGCGTCTTCTGTTAGCTATGTTCAATGATCTTAAGAGTACTTCATCCATCTGTGTGTTCTCTTTGTTTCGAAGATTATTTTTTTCTGGAAATTAAAATCATGTCCAATCTAACATCTGTGCAAAAGAAATGTGGCAAATGTGAGAAGGTATGCTCGTCTAGACTCATTGTTTTGTTCAATATAAATCTTTTTTCTCTTTGCAGGTTGTGTATCCAACAGAAGAATTGAAATGTTTAGATAAGGTGAGAAGAGCAACTCTTTTTTGTTTTAGTTTTTGAGTCTTTCATTTTACAGTCTGTGTAGTGAAATTATGTGAGC
The DNA here is from genome assembly GCA_905250885.1 of Didymodactylos carnosus. Classification (NCBI taxonomy): domain Eukaryota; kingdom Metazoa; phylum Rotifera; class Eurotatoria; order Philodinida; family Philodinidae; genus Didymodactylos; species Didymodactylos carnosus. The sequence continues at coordinate 13,946 of CAJNOQ010002018.1, read as the reverse complement.
GTGTAGGGTAAGAACTAATTGTGTTTTGTGTGTATATCATCTAAAATAGCTTCATCATCTACTTTTAATCGAAAATGTAAAAGTAAACAGCATCAACTGATCCATTAAACAGCATGGTGTGCTGCTTGCTTATTGACTTATTTATTTCTCATAATTACTGAGAGTAAAACTATTGGTCGATACGGGCTAGATATATAATAGAGTTAAAGTTAGATACTTTAGTTCCGTATCTTAATTTTATTTTAATTTTAAATTTAACAAAACAACAAACGTTTTGACCTCTTTTAATTGAGGTCTTCTTCAGTGTACGTAATAAAATATATAAAAATATAAAATATAAAATATAGTTAAAATTCTATTTTATATAACTTGTTCAGATTTAAAATGTAGAGTGACTGCTTTTATATTTTTATATATTTTAATACGTACACTGAAGAAGACCTCAATTAAAAGAGGTCGAAACGTTTGTTGTTTTGTTAAATTTAAAATTGAAATAAAATTAAAATACGGAACTAAAGTATCTAACTTTAACTCTATTATAATTACTCTGGTTATTCTTTTGTTCTATTCTAGTTTTGGCATAAGGCTTGTTTCAAATGCAGTGTCTGTGGCATGACATTGAATGTTAAAAATGTGAAGGGCTACGAAAAATTACCATATTGTAATGTGTAAGTAATCAAAGATGTGCTTTACAATAATTGAAGATAGGTCATTTCATATTTTTGTATTAATTTAACTCTAATGTTGAAATGTTTCTATTTGAATTATTTTGTTTTCATTTTAGTCATTACCCACAACAAAAGCCAACCGTGGTAGTCGACAATCCAGAAATGCAAAGAATAAAACAACTGACTGATATTCAAAGCAATGTATGTAAATGTCAATATTTTATGAAATGTTCAAAATTAGTATTTGTGAAGATTATTTGCTTGAAAAATTTCTGATTATTTTCAATGCAAATTTAATCTTCAAGTCATTTAGATATTTGTTCTTACTTAAAAAACGCTAGCATAAAATAAGAGTTTGGTCTAAAGCAAAATGAATGGAATATTTCTATAATTTTTTTTTCGATTTAAGGTTAAATATCATGAAGATTTTAATAAAAATAAAGGCAAATTTACTGCTGTATCCGATGATCCAGCAACAATTCGAGCTAAAGAACATCAACGCGTTGTCAGTCAAGCCGAATACACAGGAAAACGAAAAGATAGTTCAACGCAATTAATTCATGGTATGTCGATTAATACTACTACTGCTGTACATTCATAGTGGTTTGTACTTTGAACAAAGTTTGTAACAAATTATTTCTTTTAGACAATCAGCAACAACATCATCCGCATCAAACATCTCAACAACAGTCAGTACATCATTATCCAGTTTCTTCTCTTTACCAGAATGGAAAAGGCGGAGGTGATAGTACTGCATCAGTAGGAAGAGGTAAGAATTTCTCATGCCATTTACTTTATATTTTTCATCGTTCTTTGTATTATTATTATTATTATTAGTCGCTGACTATGACCCATTAAATGATGATCGTGGTTCGTTGATGAGAGGGTATGAACCAACATCGAAAGCATTACACGCTACAAGTAATTTAAAGGATGTCATTATTCTGAGTAAGATTGTTAACAGACTCAATCTGTTTAGAATTTGAACCGCAAGGTACAAACAAAAACAGCGTCTATCATCCAACAATGATATCATCTTCAAATATTAATTCTGAGAACGGTGGCAGACATCAGCAAAAATATCAGGATTCGCATCAATATCAACAACAGAATAATAGTAACAATAATCATCATCATCATGAACAAAAATATGATCACGAAGAAGAGCATCATCATCATTCAGGAAACTCCCATGTTGGTGGACCACCTTCTAATATGAAAGTTCGTGCATTATACAATTATGAAGCAACGGAAAGTGATGAAATATCATTTAATGAAGGTGGTAAGTGTAATTAAACTTATCTTGTGCATGTCAATCTATGGCATATATATAAATTTAAAATTACCAGTTATAAACACGGATATCAGGTTCTTATGACTTTTTTTTACAGATCGATGAACAGTGGGTACAAAAACTGATCATTAAGTGAAAACAAAAAGTTTAAACAATTTTGTCTTTTCGATTTTTTGTTGTTTAAGAGAATTCTGTAGAAACTAACAGGAAATTCGGATCTGGAAAAACCTAAGCCCATGGTTTAAAAGTATGTTGCAGAATGGATATAAATTATCTGAAATACCGTTCTAAAATAGAATGATCGACAAAGTTTTTGGTTCTTATTGAGGCAAGAAATGAGAGAATGACTAGAGTTTCATTTATTTTCCCGTTAATCTTCCTTATGACGAAGAAAAGCAGTGTGATTGTCGTTATCGACTGAAGAAATACGTAAACAGTTATTTCCCTTGTATACGCAAAGCTTATTGGAAGAGAGTTTATTGTTTATTTTTTTTGTCCCCTAATAGACAGATAACAGTTGATTTGTGTATAAAAGAATTTTCAGTTTTTTCAAGAATTCAATATATCTCAGAGCTATCCACAATTTGTTTTCATCAAATTGCATTGAATTCACGTAAAAAAATATCACTCAGAAATGTCTCGCTTTTTCATGGGTTTCTTTTAATTGTCACGGCAAAAGACAAAGTGACTTTAGAACGAAAAAACTTCGCTAGAACGAAAGTCCGTAAAAATATTGAGATTATGCCATAGGTAGGGGCAATACCTGACGTTAGGTTTTCATTCGAACTCCTCTATGAATTTCATGAGAGTTTTTTTAATTTACTCATTTTTTCAGTAAAGGTGTAGTTTGTGGACAGATTATCCAAAAAATTGATACTGAAATCTGATTTGCAACGATCTTTATGCGACTGATTTTTTATGCAATTGTTTTTTAACAGTTTTAGCGTTAAATTTTGCGCAGATTGCATACTTTTGTGCGATATTGTGGAAGAAGTACGCATGGAACGTTTGAAAGCACGCGAAGTTTAAGCGAAGCTGTTGGTAAAAGAAGTAACTGAGGTTAGGAAGAAAGTTGGATGTCTAGCCTTATCAATTAGTAAGATAGACGCTTGTAATAGTTTATGTTGTGCAAAATTTAACTCTCTAAAATTCCACTCTTTAAAACTAGATTCTAGTATCAAGATGTTTGAAAATTTTATACAGAAACTGGAACATTTATTGCTTAAAGTTGAAAAAAATTCATTTTATCGGCTCCTAGACAATAATTGAGAAATCCGATGTCGTCAACGATAAATTCCGTTTTAATGTTCTGTATATTTAGATCTTATTGTTGAATGCGAAGAAATTGATGCTGGCTGGATGGTTGGCAAACATAATGAAACAAAAATTAAAGGTTTATTACCATCAAATTATGTTGAAATTATTGAATGACGAGCTCATTTTAATCAATTAAAATCGCAGAAACACTACGCTTTTTTATTTCTATATTTTCGTTTTTTGCATACGCGTGCATTAAGGGGGAAATGCTTTCTTCTCACCTATTTCGTGAACAACATATTTAATTTTTGTTTGCATCTGTACATAATTTTACTCTCTCTCTCTCTCGCTCTCTCATTTGTTTGCTTGTTTGTTATTCAAAAGGAAGATACACACAGGATGATTTTAGCTTCTATTATTTCTTTTTTCTAATGTATTTGATACATTTCTCATAAACATACACATACACCTGCACACATATATATTTATGGAGAGAGAGAGCTTGTTATTGTTTAGAAATAAAAATTCGAACAATGTGCACTAATCATATTCATTTTCGTTTTTTTCTTATTGTTGCCGTGTATTTTTATATCTATTTACTGTTTGTTTGTTTTTTGTTGCTTACGGTTCTCTTATAGTGTGCTTTTCGTTCACTTAAAAAAAACATGTTTTTGATGAGCCAAATTTTTTATTAGATTATGCTGAAATAAACCGAACGGAAACAAAAAATCGTAAATTGTTTAATAAAACGATGATAGATACAATGTTTGATACTAACAATTAATGGTAATATACTTCTTCAGTATTGTGTGTGTTAAAATGAAGATGAAATTACTCAGCATGTTAAATCATGTATAAAGCAAGCGAAATTTGGAATTTGAATTAAACTTCTATCTTTGCAGACGTAATTCTTCTTAAATAAAATACAGTTCGTTTGAAAAAATTTGTTTTGAACAGCTCTATTTCTTCAACATATTATAAAATTTTTATGTGTTCTGGGTGATATTTTGAGAATCCAATGCTTAATAATTTCTAAAATTTGTTTAAAACTACTTTATGATCTTCTTTTCTGTACATCAAGTCCAGTATTACATTGACTAGAAGAACTTGATGAATGGTTGTGTAGTAAACATAGTAATACTAATAGTATACTAACGCGTGTTCCAGATTAAATTACGGGTTTTTGATAGACTTTTTTCTCAAGTTAGACTCGACCAGAAAGTTTGGTTCTGATGCTAAAAGATAGAGAATTTTGTATAGATTTTATTGATATGTTCTTTTTTAAATAAGCATCTACCGTTCTTTTGAAGCATTCAAAGTCTTGGATGCCACAAAAATATCACTAGCTCAACTACAAAATCGGAAACGTGTAAAAAACAATTTTTCCCAGCTAGGTGGAGTTAAAAAATACCTTTCTTGTAGTAAGAGATATAGAATTTTTCGTTGCATCTCGTGGTGTGTTGGGTTTGATAAGCTTAGTTACTTCTTCTTCGAAAACTACACAAAACATCAAAAAGACGTTCACGGACCACGGCAGTCTACTTTTTTCTTTAGCAATTTTCTCATAACTTGGTCTTACAAAAATTATCCTTTTTATGTAAACAGATGCAGAATTTAAAGCTCTACAAAATGCACTTCTTTCTAAGGACTGACCTCTTTTCTAACCGAATGACGAAGTTGAAATGTTTTCATTGGCATGAAAGTGCGCCTAAAATATATAATTAGGCATATTTTGTAGTCGGTTTTCAATATAGTAAAACTCAGTCCAAAAATTTGGTTTTGTGTCTCAAAAACAAATACGTTTCTGTACTTTTTCATAGCGTGTTTGAATAGCAAATAGAAAATTATTTAGGAAATAAAAATGACATTTTATTTGGATCAAGTGCTGAGCAAATGATGTTTTTGTAGCATCCAAGACTTTGAATGCTACAAAAGAACGGTACATGCTTATTTAAAAAAGAACATATCAATAAAATCTACATCTGTTGGTACTAATTGATTCTGTTTTAAAGGTAATTATTATAAAAAATCTTTTTTTTTGTAGAATAAAACGAGAAGAAAAGTGTATTTGTTATTGACAGAATTTCAGAAGAAGAATCCAGTATATTTTATTTTAAATTTCGTACATTAGAAATCTCGCTTCTACTGATCTTTACAATTTCTGTGCATAATAGTGGCATTTTACATGAATCAAGTGTGATGGTGGCTTCTTTCAACTTTGTTTACTGTTCGTTAAAAACATTTTGGACGTATGCGACACAATATTCTGTGAACATGTGTCAGCAGCTCCAGTGAGTATCATAAGCAACTTATTCCGCAAAAAATCTCTCCACCATTTGTATATCCCCAAAGGTTATCGATAACTTTTCGGAAACAAACACGTGCTTACTGAGAAATTCACGAAAATGAAGTGGCAAACGCTCCAAAATTCCATGAAAAATTATTTGTCCTTTTCTGGAAACTGAAACTAGAGATGTGTAGAGTACATGATTCCTGTACACAATAACTTATCTTAATAAAAATTTTCTAGTTCTCAACCTTATCTAGTTAATGGTCACTAGTCAAGATTAGTTTTAGATCCAGAATTGCAGAATTTGCCTGTTTACTCCGTCGGCCGTCGAGGAAAAACTTATTGATTTGGAGAAATTTTCTGAAAATTAGAATGTCTTTTTGAAGAAATTCTGTTCGTGCATTATGTTGGGAAATTTTTTATAAACGTTTTCCGTTGAGGGAAATTTCCCAATCTCACGAGTAGATTCTGCACCTCTGTTTAGATCTCCCCTAAGCAAGATGTTTTTCATTCCTTATTTCATAACTCATGTTTGGATAGCAGTTTGTGACGTCTGGATGTTCACCTGGGACTTTTTAAATCAATCGTCGAGATATGTACAGGTCTTTGGTCAAGTTAAGGGTGTGAACGTTTAATGTCCATGAACGAAAATTTTTTAGTTAGTTCTAATCATTTAAGCAAATATGTAACTTGATATTCTTTCCAAATTGTCAGTCTTGGAAAATGGTTAGTTTGAGAATTCGTGATAGGTTTTCAAAGAACTCAGTTTTAGAAGATACTGCAAGAAAAGCTCAGCACCCAGAATGGATAGCAAATTTGTCATTTCTACCAAAAATTCCTATAAAAATCTATACTTTATTAAAGAAAGAAATTTACGCTTGGAAATGTTTTCTGTTGAGTATTTCTAAGTCTAACTATTACTGAACATAAAGAGTGTTAAAAAATTCACAAGACAAACGAGTCTATTTTACTTCTGAATATTAGCTTCACTATTATTTGATTATTATATGTCTCGTTGGTTTTCTGTGAGAGCGAGTGAAATAGGAAACTCTTCAAAACTTTATTACTGGCAGTATTATTAAATTATGCAACTAAGAATATATTACGATATTCAATAACTACTTGAACAGACATAGAAAGATATATTAGCCGTCGAATACTCCATCAAACTTTAAAGCTAATTATTTTCATTATATTGAGGAAATTATCTGTTAGGTAAAGTATTCATAAGTTAAATTTTGACAGATCGGAAATTTTATTTTACTAGTCACTGTTGGCTATTTTATCTAATAAATAAAAAATATTGAAAGCTTTTTAAAACTTTTTTCTCAAACGAAACAACGTCGACTCTTCTCCAGCAGTAAAACTATCGAAATGAATGCCTTTATCAAACTAGTATTTCTGTTTATTTTATCAATTGCATTATTTCGCTCAACAATATCGGCACAATTTGAACGACAAGAATTTGTCAATTTAGAAAATGATGGTGAAGGTGATAGTCAAGAAAATGTTGAAATTTTACGTCGATCCCTATTCGAAAATCCATTTGATTTATACCGACGACTTAACAGACAAGAACAACAAGCAGATAAACGAAAATCAAATCGACCATTTACAATTGCGTTTCCAGCTCTAATTCGAACAAAAAAACGAGTAATGTAAGCGAACATATATGAAAACTTCGTGTATAGTTTTTCTGTTTTTTTGCCATAATGTGAAAAATAAAATTCGCTTTGATTAATATATTTGTATGCATTATCCTCTTCTGATGTTGACCACTACTAGAAAAGTCATAGTTTGAACATACAAGAAATAAAGTAAAAGCCCAACACTGTCACAGTTGTTTCACTCGTTTAACAGATGTAAAACCATAAGTGCATTAGATATTTAATGATTAAAAGATAAATGTAACAGCATGAATATGTCATTAAATACTATATTTATAAACCACAGAATACCTAGATAATCGGAATGAATAGGCGAACGAAGATGTGTGATTATTTCCTAACTTTGTTCTTTTATAATAATCTTTTTGAATATCTTTATCCTCTAGGTGAATAATTTAAACAAATTTTTAACTCATAGCAAGTTCGCATGGCATATGGTGCTTGGTTAATACTAAAAATGCAAAATTCATTTCTCCGGTTGTCTAGCAAATCAGCAGCACGTGTACGTGAGTGAATCAGCAGTCAGCACTGCACGTGAATGTAACATATTTGAAGTATTTGAAAGCAGTGCTATTCTGACAGATTGATAGTTTTATATGATGTTTCATTACAAAGATATATATATTAACTATCTTGATTCTAGGATAAACAAAAGAAAATGTACTATGAGAAGAATAAATTCTGAAGGTTTTTCTATTAGAAGAACATGTAAGTTAATACCATAATAGTATGGAAGCATGCTAAGCCAAATAGCCGCTTGATGTTGACCTTTTTGACTGTTCATTTGATTGTAATTAATTGTATCAGTCAGAACTAAGAAAATTTAATAGTTTTCTGCCTATCACTGCTCAACATAAACAAATGTTGAAACAGTTTTAATTTAAATTTAAAAGGGTTATGCTTTGTGCCCGCTGACCTTTGATATACTTATTAGAAAGTATTTTAATCAAGAAATGTAAGAACATTATAGATGAACCTAGAGTTTAGTCGGAATCTATCCATATTTACAATTTTTATTAAAGTGTTTTCAATTTACCTCATAGTTCAAAATTCGTCATCTGTAGACATTTCTGAGATTTTATCAGGATATATGACCTATACTTATAGCGACTAACGCTGTAAGATACATGAAAATTCAATTAAAGCATACACAATAATTTTAAAATCCCTTTTCCCTAGTGAAAAAAGCAAACAACATCCCATAAATATCAATTTTTCCAGAAAATTATGTTTCAAAACATGGGATAAGTTGTCTTTCAGTAGATTTTTTCGTGTGCTCAGGATCGTACGAGTTGAAACAAGCCCTTTGCCTGCCTACCAAAACAATGGTTCAATGAATAAAAATGATGCTGACGTGTATAATTTCAAACTTGTTTAAGATTTCGAGAACTGCATTCTCAATTTAGTTCGATCAGATGTGTTGTGCAAAGCATTTTTCACACTGTTAAATAAGTGTAATTATCGTTTTGATGTGACTGAATTTGTGTGACATTATCGGGAAAAAATCTAACGAGACATTTTAATCGGTATTTATCCACTTTGTTCCATAATAAAAAAGGGTTAAGAGTTGTAATTTTTAAATGTAAATTGGAGGTCACAATGTCTATGATTAGTAACAATTTCGTCGTCTATGAACTCAATAATCGAATTTTATAGCAAAAACAAGTATAAAATCTAAAGGAGCATATACTTCGATTGAATGTTTCATGTTGCCGTTAAAATGACAGCAATGTGCATCATTATACAATCTTTACCTAGGGCTAGGTTATAGCAAAAGCTGACAGGATTTTTTTTCTCATTTTCACTACAAAAATATGAATACCTATCAAACGGAACATTATTGTTCCAATATACATGATCTCGTTCTATCCTAACACCAAGAGCTGTTAAAACTAGTAATTTCAAGTCCAAAAGATACCTTGAAGGGTCTTTTTTACGCTCTACAGGTTGATAACACAAAAAACAATATTTTATGAGTTAGATACCTTTTGTTTGACGCTATCGTCTTTGATTATATTGCGTTCTCTTGAAAAATTAACACTCGCATCAGACAAATAACGAGGATCGAAAGACTGAGTTTAGTAAACTAACTAGCCACAGATATTTTCCGGTGGCAATTGATTTCGTCCGGGTAAACCACTACGATCAAAATTCCAGAATGGACCTGGACGAACGGTATTCTTTAAAACACCTGTGGCATTACATAAGTGATCGTGTAATTGATTAACGACGTTTTCTAGTTGTATTAAACGATCAGACATCTCTTTTATTTAGTATATGTTTATATCTAAGAGATGAAGTAAATGATTGAAGAATAGAATGAGATATAGCGTATGTATCAACATAGAGTGCCTCGGAGCAATTCCGGTCAATGTCAGAAATCTGTTCAGTATTTTGCTCATAGCTAAGTCATTTTTAACCAGAAAAAAACAGTTTTATACAGGTAGATAGATCTGACTCTTAGCTATCGACTGATGCAAAAATCATGTTAAAATTCATTAGAGATAACTAGTTCTGATCAATTTCCAGTTGACTGGAATTACCCCATTTGGGATAATTCCGGTCAGTGAACGGTTGCCGTTGGGGTAATTCCGATCAACACAGCCAAAATGGCTGGTACAAAACTAAACCAATTTTTTCAACGGTGAACTTTCACCTTTGTAATAAAAAATTAGACCATCATATGCAGAATTGTGAGTTCTATCCACCTGTCTAATTTGCACTGCGGTCATACTTACCATTAATTAGTTAATTCCAATTTAGAGAAATCAAAAGACATAGTCATTTTTTAGAGATATGTGCTTTGGGGTAATTCCGGTCACTTCGCTCAAATTGCACAGTATAGATGGAAATCCGTTTCCATCGACTTCCAGAACCGCATTTTTGCACTAGACCCAGTGATAAATTTATACAGAATACTTTAATCTATCATACGATGTGAAACTTGAGCGAAAAGAGCCCCCCTTGAACGCATTCTATGCTTGGAAAGAATTTTAACGATATTCCAGAAATATTTTACCGTCTTCATTGATCTTATAATCAACTTAGAAGGTTAATTAGCAATGACATGAAGAAAAAGTTGAACCATTCATACACAGCACGCGATGCTCTTCATGATGCACTAAAAATTTTTTCAAAACCAATCGTTTTAGTGTATCACTATTAGACTTCTTTCGTAGAAGTTCCAACAAGGTTTGAATAGTCTAAATGTTAGTCATTGATTAAGCAGTCATAAAAGCAAATTTATTTTTAAATTGATTGAAACAATGAATTTGACAGAATATTTTCAGAAATCTTCTAACAGCAAGATTGATTTTTTGACTATACAAAATATACATGAGTATGTATTAGAATTATTGAATTTAATGCAACTATAGCAGATATGTCTTGTACACGACGTACAAGATATGAGAGTATAGGATTGATAATGACATTTAAAGCATTTTGGAATAGTATTAATAGTGATGGTAGTGAATGATGGACCAGTAGCAGTGTTAGACGCATGAGAATGAAGATGATGAGAGTAAAATGTATTAAGGGCTGATTGAGAAAATGGAGTGTTATATGGAAGATGCGACGAAGAAAAAGGTGAATAACCTACAATGAAACCAAATTAATACATTGTTCTTTTGAATCCTGCGAAGTACAGACCTGTATTATTCCAGTATTATTCTACTTTGAAAGAAGTCTAATAATGATACACTAAAACGATTGGTTTTGAAAAAATTTTTGGTGCTTCATGAAGAGCATCGTGTGCTTATTTTAACGAAATAACGTCATGTCAATCTAACATACTGGATGAGCTCAACTAAAGTCACATATTGCGAATAAATTAAAATCAATATTGTGAAATTTTTTAACCATTTATCATTAGAATTACATTGTCGTTTCTTTTTATAGTTCTAATTTAGAGTTCATTCTTTCAAAGCTAATTTTTCAAATTTCAAACAATAGATTTTTCCTTTCAATTAGATTTTATCGACCAGTTCATATCACACGTCTAATAAACCCTGAGACTCGCACGACAGGAAGAGTGATGTTTTTGAGGATAGCTCGAAACTCAGAATAACTCTATTTGTCACAAACTATTCCAACACCTATATGATAATGATCTTTATGACAAGATATACTAAAGAGGGTATAGATCCTTGCATATTACATAATAATCCGCCAATCTTTTCCTCTCAAATATGACGCTGAAGTAGTAGGACTTCAAATAAATTGCCAGTGGAGGACGAAATGTGTCCCCCGTGGGGGATTTATTTAGTGGAGGACAAAATGGTCGAAGGGGGAACTGTTCTCCTCAATGGGGGACATTTAAGAACCCTGATAACGAGTGCCGTTTTAAGCTGTCAAACAGATTTATCGAAATTATTGAAATTTTACAAAATAAAAGGGAGGATAACACTTTAGCAAAAGTGTTGTTCAGTAGTAAAAGAGGACAAAGATGGATGGAGTAACGATGAAACAAGTAACGATGTAAGTTTACATTAGAGATAATGAAAAGGTTTTAGTTCACTCCATCGAGATTTATTATATAAAAATTACTTTTATAACGCAAATTATTCAAAGGTACTGGAAGAAATGTCTTACATGCTGCTCGCTCTGATCTACCTAAAAAGAATTCCGTGTTTTTCTCCTATTCCGATTAGTTAATCCTTCAAGCTTAATTCAAATTGAACGGTACGTTTGACTGTCGCTTGGCCTGCCCTTCGTTCATTCTTGCGGTTCAAAAGAATTACTGACTATATTCACTAATAAAATTTCGGTAAAAATTCATTACTTCGTGAATGAGTTTTAAGGAGCCGACTTCATGCAAAAGATGAAGATTAGTTTTTATTTCGCAAGAACAGCTGCCTCATTCGGCACTTTTTTGTTGCAACAATACCCGCTGTTTTTTTCGTTCCTTTTTGAGCACTGAAAAGGTTGTTTGACGAACGCCATTTTATTAACTCGTATAATAGAAAAAGAATTTTACTTAAAAAATTTTACATGACTAAAGTCAAGATTTTGGGGATTTTTGATGAAACATCAAAGTTAACTCATTGAATAATTTTGAGTATCTAATGTGTATTGAATAAAATCAAAATATCAAATGCATGGTATCAGATTAAAGTGTCCACCCATTAAATGATTTATAAATAAGCAAAATAAGAAAAAAACGTTACAAAATTCCTTCATGGTAGCAGAGTTAGCTGAACACCGTATAACTAAAAAGTCAAGTAATATTCTCTTTAGGAAGGACAGACGAAATAAAAACGTAGCGAACCGATTTCTTATCTCACATTTTTTTACAAGGATTTTTCAAGGAAAGCATTAACCGAGGTCGGATTTGGATGAGAGCAGAAAAACTGAGAATATAAGAAAAAAAGCAACGTCACAAACCATTTGGAAAAAAAACAGTCTGAATAGAAGAGAGATAAGTTACTTTTCTGTACATGAAACTACCAATGAAGCTATAATTATCTTATAAACACGATATTATTTCTGCCTATATAAATACACAATCTAGAACAATTGTGCGAATGCAGTTACAACTGAAGATTTTTCATGTTTTGAATACGATCTTATTGATTTCTTACTGTATAATTATTAATCTCATCTAGATGTTTTAACTCCATTCGATCAACAATTGTTCCAGTTTGTTGTTTTTGGGTGGAATTGTATTATCACTTACATTTACACAATTTCAAACTGTAGGCCTCGATATAAACTTTTTTACCCTTCACTGTGACGACTAATTATCTCCTCTCACTTATATCTCTCTTCCATTATATTCGACAGATAAATACTTATTAATATTTACATATGTCTCATATTTTCGATTGCGGTAAACTTGCGCCGCCATGCAGAAGAATGGTGCGCAACTGTGCGTAATTATGATGTTGTGATCACAAATATGATCCTGCGATCGCAATTTTCGCTTGCGCCACATTGTACCACAAATATTAAAAGCTACTTTATTTCTTTCCAATGAAAACCGGAGTTCATAACTAGAGATTAGTGGGGCTGACTTTTTCATCCGTGCTCCCGTGAAAATTCGTCACTCAAGTGATAATTATTTAGTGAGAAATTAATACGATCTTATTCAAAGCATGAAAAATCTCTATTCCTAACTACATTCGCACAATTGTTCTAGATTGTATATTTACATAGGTAAAAATACTACCATGATTATAAAACAATTATAAATACCAATAATGCTGGTATATGTAAGTGGAATATGTAAAACTCAACTGACGATGAAGAACAAGCTGATGCAAACGATATGAATCCAACAGCGTAGTTCTTTGGAAAGCGTATCACCATTACATTGACTTTATGCCAATCGTTTTATAGGTTTAGAGCTGATAGAACTTTGTGCTCTGATTAGAATAATCACGTTCTAAAATTTTTGATTGACTGCATGGTGGTCACAAGAATGCTTCTCAGTCGAATGATTTTGTTCACTATCCGATCATTTTAAATAATTCAAGGTTGAACCTTTTATGCTAGATACTACTCATTATTCTCAACATTTTCTCTATAGAAAAGTTTCTCCATGAGATCTTATTTGCGCGTGAAAAACTGAAAAAGACGGTCGTCTTTTCCCATTATCTCAGCCAACTACCTTTATTGGTTTCACATTACTTCTCGTCTAACGCCTCACAGTGGGCATATAGGCGGAAATTAGGCGGAAAATCGAAATAATCCTTTTTTCAAATATAAATAGTGCAAAATGTAGCTCTTGAAATTGTCTATCGAATGGTGTATAAATGTCTATTTTTAAC